>JANHFT010002535.1:21221-33462 GCA_032467955.1 Pseudoxenodon macrops
TTTCCCCTATTTTCCTCCCCAAAAACTCAGGTGCGTCTTATACTCAGGTGCATCTTATACTCCGAAAAATACGGTAACTGATCTCTCCAACTTCAACACGGTTCTGGAAAAGAACACGGTTGTTTTAAACAGATGCAGACAAGTGTTGCATTAGCACACACACACACTTTCCATAAAGCCTTTATGGGTTCAAATTTAAAGCATTATACAGATAGAATCCAACATCTTAAAGCATTTGCAGTACTACCCTCAGAGTAACCAAGCTATTGGTTACAAAAACAAAATAGCATTCAAAAACAATCTCACCACTTTTGATATAAAAGAAACAATAAAGAGCCTTATTTTTTCTGTCTTATAGGCCAGAGTTCCCCAATCTTTCCAGCTTTGCCAATCTGCGGGAGGTGGGATGGTTTCTTGTGAGTGGCCAGCTAGCACACACACAGAGCTCCATTTGTACAAGCGGCAGGCATGCATGTCCGCTACTCATGCACATGGAGGTGCACGCACATGTTGGGCGCTGCCCACGCAAGTGGGAAGACGCACTTGCTCACTGCTTTGCAGCCCAGTTCCAAAGGGCTCACGGCCCAGTAGTGGGCCATACCCCAGGTGTTAGGGACCCCTGTTATAGGGGTTTTAGAAGTGATTTAAACTTAAACATTTATAAAACAGTTCAGTTTGAAAAGCACAAGGTAAATACTTAATTTACAAATGTCCCCTGTACTGTTGTAAAAGTTTACTAGATGTCACTACAGAAGCTATTTTAGCTGATATTTAACAAAACGTAAACGGAGTCCTGGTTTTATTACCTTTAACCATCAAGGAGAAATGAATCAATTGGATGAAAAATCTAATGCCTTTAATGAAACCGTCAAGAACATTTCAGTTCATATATAAATCAAAATACTGGGTTAAATTCCATAATTTATTTACACCCTACATAAATTAGATTTCCTAGTTGCTTTCAGAGAGGCACCATTTTGAAACTAATTACTACTGTGCAGGTAGGTAATATCTATTTGGTAGGTAATAGAATTTAATTGTAATGTCTCTCTGGACAAAGAGGAATATCTTTGGGAACATGTTGTTTCAATATAGTCAGATTTTTTTTCCAATTTGGAGTTCCAAAGGGCCACATAGAAAGAAAAGTAAGAGTTATAGAATAAATTAGTTTGAATCAAACTTAAAAACAAAAGTCAAATCTTAGCACATGCAAAGAAGAAATCATGATGACCTAAAAGTTCTGTCTATAAAGACACAGAATTAGATGCAAGTCCATGTTTGCATATTCAAAGTTAAATTTTCAGACAAGAATATTCTTTTTGAAGAAGGAAAGTTTTGAAGCATTGCAATATAAAACATTTCCACTTTCGCACCCAAGCCTCAAGGACATTTTGTTTCAAATCTTGCACTTCAGGCTATTTAAGTGGTTTGTAAAAGTACAGGTACAGCATATTAAACAGGCTTTACAAAGGCACCTTCAGGAATTGTCTTTTAATATTTTAAACATAGGTGTCTTATTTTTCTTATTTCCTTGCCCCTTATTCTTCCAGTATATTCAGGATGAGTCAGCCAGCTATTCAGTGGCAGAGTTACAGTTTCAAAAGAAGAACTTATGTACCAAGATATGCATTCAACTCAAGTTGAATCAAGTCTTTTCGACACAATTTTAATTGGAGAGGTAGTAAATAAATGGTCTCAATACGATCTTTTATTTCCTCTGAACCAGAAAGCACGTTTACATTTTTTTAAAGTCCATTCAAGAGAGGCCATCATTTAATTAACTATTTGACAAAGAGTTCTTTAGAATTCACAAGTATGTATTTTGTAGTTCTTCAGATGGTCTCATAAAATGTACTGATTGCCTCAACAGGTTTCTAGAATATTTTTCTATTATAGATACAGGCAGTCCTTGACTTACAATCACAATTGAGGCCAAAATTTCTGCTGCTAAGTGAAACATTTGTTAAATGAGTTTTGGCCCATTTGCTTGCCACACAGTTGTTAAGTGAATCACTGCAGCTGTTAAGTTAGTAACATGGTTGTTAAGTGAATCTGACTTCCCCATTGACTTTGCTTGTCAGAAGGTCTAACGGTGATCACATGACCCCAGAGAATTGCAACTGTCATAAATATGAGTCAGTTGCCAAGCATCTGAATTTTAATCACATGACCATGGGTGTGTGTGTGTGCTGCAATGGTCATAACTATGAAAAATGGTCCTAAGTCACTTTTTTCAGTGCCATAACTTTGAATGGTTGTAAGTCAAGGACTCCTTTCTTTAACCTCTTCTTGGTGTCACCCACAGCTTCATTTCTCTTTCCTCTCTTCATAGCAAGCTTGTTTAGCCTTTTGCTTATTATTATGCAACTTTCTGAATTTCATACTTTTTCTTCTGTTGCACATATATGAAACAGTGTGTGTGTGTGTGTGTGTGTGTGTGTGTGTGTGTGTGTGTGTAAAATAGAGAAACACCCTCATAGCATGAATAAATGTGACATACCTCCGGCCTTCTAGATTAATCTTTTGTGTTGTAATGACCTGGGTGACTAATCAGCATACAGCTAGGACTACACCCACACAGGATGTCACGAAACAGCAGACTAATCTGCAAACATCAACTCCAGATGTTTTCAATCAAGATGCAACAACACAACCAACCAATCCGCTCACAGCAACAAAGCCAACACCCCACACCTCCCCAGTATTTATAGAGAGACGGCAGCTCCGATCACGCTTTGCTCGCACAAGCACGAAGCCGAAAGCACCAGCCTGAAGATGACGAGTGAGACCTCGTCGAAACGTCGCCAAGATACGCTCAATCTTACACAGGAAAAGACCCGATTACACCAAGACTTAGATTTGGACCATGTTAATTGTCTGCTTTCTTCCTCTTATATTACCCAAAACTTATGTCCCTGCATTTTGGAATTTTGGCTATAACCAGAGAGAGAAAATAAATCTTAAGTACCAGAGCCATTGTGATTTGACCATTCATAAAGTTTTCTCATTTGTTTGTGACTTAACCATTCATAAGGTTTTCTTGTTTGTTTGCCTGCCTGCCTGTCTGCCTGCCTGCCTGCATATCTATCTGTCTGTCTTTCCGTCCTTCCATCCATCCATCCGTTTATTAGATTCATTTGCTGCTCATCTTGCATAGTGGCAACTCTGGGCTGCTTATAAAATTAAAGACGATAAAACTATAAAAAATAAATATTTCTATAAACAATACAAATAGAATTACACTCAAAATAATTAAAAGTTGTCTGTGTAACAATTCTTTGAGATAAATTAGCCTGAGAGAGGTTGACTGGTCCCAGGCCACTCCGTGATCCTTACAAGTGGAATTTAATCTTTTTTGGGGTTTTTTTTGCCATTACACCATATTGACTCCAAAGAATTCATTTAACCTATTGCACTTCTGCAACAGTAGCTAATTGGCTGCTTCATGGAAGTTTATCAACAAGGCTAAAAAGTCCCCAGCATCCAGTTTCTGCACTTGAAAACTATTGTGGCTGATTAGATTGAGTGTTTGTGTCCTATAAAGTAAGCTAATTCGTTTTAAAGCCAAGCTTGCTTTTCTGTGGACAAGAGAACCTCGTTGATCTTGCCTCAAATCAAGAATTAGCTCCTCAGCTTTCTCCAGCTATATACCATTAGGAGAACTCATTTCAGAATTTATTGTAACTCCACAACTTTGTTCACACAGTGTTGGTCATAGTCACCACAATGATATTTTATATATATATTTTTCTCTTCCCTTCCCTTCTCTTTTTCTAACAGCCTGTCATAATAGTACAGCTAAAATCCATCTGAAGATAGCACTGGCTAACTCAATATGAAATATGTGCTTGAGGGTGTATTATGATAACAGGTGACATGAGCGTGTCTTTCTATTCTAGTTATTGTTTGAACAAGTGACCTTTCTGATAATGTAGCTGAAATAATACATTGGGGCAGACTTACATATTTTATGGGGCCCACCTTGGCTACACCAGAATGAATAAAATGTAAGAAATAGACAAATTAGTTTTTTAAAAAAAATTGCACTATAGGCTACTCTCAGAATTGCAAGCTGAAAGGAGAGGGAGAACACGTTTTCTATAACTATATTCAAACATTCTATGTGTATGACAAAAGCACTCCCATGTACTTTCTTTGTACTGATCATCACTTTGCATTCAATCTCAAATACTTCACTGCTGATCCTATGTTTTACTAGTCCATTTCCCCATACTTCTAGAACTTCTTATCACTTTAAAAGCATAGCAGCAGGCATTCAAAATGTGTTCAATCAATTCAGTATTTTTCTGAGAGTCCGATGTCTTAATATATGCTGCAGTTAACTTCTAGCAGTTGAATTTGTCTTCAATTTACTAGCATTCTAGAATGCAAAAAAAAACTTGGATAATGAATTTTGTAAATATAATCAGTCTTGAGACATTGAATTTTAATAAGGCTTCTGCAATCTGAAGCTATTTATTTTGTGATTGCTATTGGTCTAAACCAATAGGGGTTCAGGGAACATTCTTACCTATGAAAATAAATAAACCTGAACTTCCTTTGAGATTTATTTCAGCATTCCATTTTATGAATAGAAATTAATACGAAAGATTATCAATAAAATGCTTATAATGATATAGATTATCTTTCTTCTCTTACGTGAAATAATTAAGGTTTTCATGCTAAGCATAAATTATTGGCCAAACCTACTACTGTATGATACAGCTTATTGGAATTATGATTATCTGAGAATGAACTGTGTAAGAATTCCTTTTTCTTTTCTCTATATGCAGAGAATTCCCAGTATTTGAAGGAGCAGAGAAATTACAATCCTTCATAGGTTAAGTTTTCTTTCTAATTAGTATTTAATTGCTATATTTTATTAATCAGATGGATCCAGAATTGGAAAAAAAACTCAAAAAGAGTAAGGTGACACTGGAAGAAGAATATGAGGTATGATATTGGTATATTTGCTGTATTACATGGCTATTTGGTTATAATATGTATTCTAGCTGTGTCTAAAATTAAATGAACTTTAACTTTGATTCACAGAGACCCAGCAAAAACAAATTCCTTTGAAAATTCAAAGCTTTGTAGGATGCAACCCCCATTATTCATGTTCATACAGTGCTGCAAATGCAGTTTTACTGTTAAGAAAAACTGCAGATCCAATTAGAATGTGGATGAATTGTTGTGTTGCACTTGCCAACTTTAAGATAGGATCCATGTGGTTAATTGCAAATATGTATTATTCTTTAGTGATACAGATTGTTAATCTATCAGCTCCTTGGATTCGCTGTACAATTCTAGCCTCATTTGGTGTTCAGCATTAAAATATATACCAGAGTTTGGAACCCAAAATCAAATGGATTCACATATTATTTAAATGGACATTAATGCTATTCCAAATTAAATTTTATGTATAGACATAACCCAACCAATAGAAACAACAAAATGCTCCAGTAAAGAGCTGCGGTGTGCAGTGGTTAGAATGCAGCATTGCAGGCTGATTCTGCCGACTGCCAGCAGTTAAATTCTCACCGGCTCAAGGTTGACTCAGCCTTCCATCTTTCCAATGTTGGTAAAATGAGGACCCAAATTGTTGGGGACAATATGCTGACTCTGTAAACATCTTAGAGAGAGTTGTAAAACAGTATATAAATCTAAGTGCTATTGCTACTGCTAATTATAGAACTAAGACTCAAAAATAGGACTTTTTTTAGATTCTTCAGATGAATTAATTCAATACTACTAATTACACAATCAGCAAAAAAATCCTGCTCCTTAATTCATTTTTAATGAAAATAATGTAAAACAAATATCCCCATTGATAAAAAAATGGGGAAGCAAGGAAAACAATAGTAAAACAGGATTACAATAGATTAAATGGTATATGCACTTTCATTTGCACTAATGAAGTATAGCTTTTAGATAGAAGGTGATGGTGACTGACAAAGATGGAATATTCACTATAATAAATTTTTAATCTGACCCTCTATAGAAGCTAAAAGAAAATCTCAGGTAACTCTTTCTACCCAAAAAAATTTCATAGCTTTTCAGTATGAAAAACTGATTCTAGCTGACACATTTATCTCATTGTCTAGCCTGCTGGGTGGAGGAAGGGAAGTGGGAATTCAGGGTCACTTCCCTTAAAGATCATGAAAATAATCATAATATCAAAAATAAACCCAAGACAGTCAGTCAAATGACCAAAGAGGAAACAATAGAGTGAGAATCTGTTCCCATCTAAACACTCTTTAATTTTAGATATGCTAATGGTTCTCTACTTTAGACTTCAGACAATGTTGAATGGACCTTTGGTTGGTGAAGTGTTATGGAATTGAATTTTATTGACATACTTTATTTTAATGCTGTAATCCATTTTGTATCTTTGAAAAACAATACATTTTTTTATTTTTTATCTATCTAACGCTATGTGGGAAATTCATATAAATTAAACATCTGCTTTTTCTGTCTCTCTGTATATGTATACATAAGCATGCGCGCGCGCACGCACACACACACACAATTCTTTAATTTTTCCAATAGCTGTGGAAGTAGGAAAGCAGTATGGAAGTAATATTTGTATTGAAACACGCAGGCCCAGCAAGGTGCCCTGTCTAAATCAGATTGCACTTCAGATATTTGAAGGATAATAATGATGCAACAATAACATAATGTTCTAATTTGGAACATAATGATATAATTTGAAAGCTGGGAGTGTTGTGTCTAATCTGTTAATTTTCAATATCCAGACACAAGTGACTTTCTAGCTGATAATATACAATCAAACGTTTCACTTTCCCTGAGCTTTAAAAATATGTTTTATTGCCTATTTCAAAGCTTCACAGACTGTTTCAACCTTCTTTCATAATCCTGAATTTGCAGGATTATGTTGCATCATTTTTTTTAACTAAAGATATACATGCTGCCCACCCCTGATTCTAATAAAAGGAGATGCTACTCTGAGTTGAGCTGCAATATATTATATTGTCATTTGTATTGTAGAAAACCTTGCACTTTTGAGTGGTGATGAATTTGAATAATAAATCACTCAGCAGTCTCTTATTTTTCATTTATTAGGATTATCTAGTATTACCTAGATTTGAGCTGGGAATTTTCATTTTGTTGATCTGAGATCAGAAGAAATAATTTGTTTTAGGTTGATGGATCATGTTCAGAAGAGAATGTTTTCCACATTCCCTTCTCTTCCTTTCCTACCCCACAAAACACACTATTTTAGATAAAAGGTGTTTAGAACTACTTTAGAATGGAAGATGCTTCTTAGGGGAGGGGTATTGCTTTTTGCTTTCTATGTAGTTTCCACCTTCCCTAGAAATTGTAATGAGGTAATAACGTTTCTGAGCACAGCAAAGAGGGCTGAAAACAGCCAGATAGAAATTAATGATTCCTACCATATCCATCTAACCCGAGTCCCAATTTTTTACTTTATCTACAGAGAAAACAGTGATTATGCCGAAATATGGTTTTGTTTGAGTTCATTTTTAGAATATTGCCTTACTATATATCTCTACGATCTTTTATAATCATAGCTGAGTTCGCATACTGCAATACTCACTCATCCCCATAAACTAGCTGATTGTTACTTTAGATTATAGTTGGTTTCACAGTCAGCCAGATGTTTAGACTAGATATGGCATTTTTGTCCACCTATCAAGTCCTTCCCAAGGACCTGGGATAGGGAGATGTTGCTGTTTAATAATATTAAAAGAACTGTCACACTGATGTAAGCTGTTTCAAGTAAAGCTGCCTTTTGCTAATGACTGATGGCGAATTTATCAATGTTCACGGGGTTCAAGTGGTGCTCCAGATGTTTTGGAATTGCACCCAAGACACCTATTATTATTATTATTGTTACTATCTTTGCTTTCATTCTTCCCCTATTTGCAAGTATTATTATTATTATTATATACACATCAGCTGCCAGTTCTTTGCATGACGGTAGCCTTCATCTGCATCAAGTTCTTCCCAAGAACCTAGGATGTCATTGGCGTAGTATATGTGCAGATACATGCAATATGGCCTTTTATAACTGACAAGATAGAAAATTTTACCAATGTTCTGATTTTCTAAGTCCTGTCTTAAGATTTTTTGGTATGGCACCCAGTGTGCTGATAACCTCTGGGACTACCACAGCCGGTTTATACCATAATCTTTCAATTTTGAAATCATTATTCAACATTGTATTAAACTTACTATTATTCAACTTATTATTTAACAAAATAATTATTATATTACGGTTTGTCTCACAGTCAGCTAGATATTTAGACTGGATTTGCCATTTTCATTCACCTATCAAATCCTTCCCAAAGACCTGGGATATTATTATATGTTGTATGAGCCGTAGTGATTCATTGTTCAGTATGTTGTGTGAAGCAAGAAAACGGGGTTAAGTCAATTAATTAATAATGCTTTTAGTACGTTGTGTGAACACTTCCGATTTAATAGCATACATATTGCAGAAATAGACAAATAAATAACATTTCTATGTTATGATTTCCCTTCTTCCTTTCTTTTTCCATAGAAAATAAAAACTACCTCATTTGATGACTGGAAGAACATCAGAGGGCCCCGTCCATGGGAAGAGACTGGGCCTGATGAAAAGAAGCAGCAGTAGCAATACATTTTGCCTTAAAGCCAACAACCTTACTAATTAACTAGTTGCACCCATGAACTATTTTCTTCCTCCTGTAAGATGAATAAGATGAGTGAATTAATAGGATCACCTATTAAGAATATGGCTGTGTTTGGCATGGCTAAGCAGAAGCCTTATAAATATTTTGAACTTTGCCATGGCAATTGATGCTACACCTGGCATCAGTCAAATAAATTTAGCTAAGATCATGAGTTTTTATGTTCTTAATGACTTGAAAGGCAAAATATTGTCATAAACGTAGGTTGTGTTCCAGTAATTTAGTTTCAGACACTTACCTTTTTATTAGATTTGTGTTATTATGACAAAAATCTGTTCCATCTATATCCATTTATATTTGCAATTCATCCTAAATTTTGTGTGCAACTTTACTTAATATATGTAATCAAAATATGGTTTCTTGGGGAACTCACATTAACATAACTTTTCCTAACATACTTTGTTCATGTGAATCTCTAAAGATAAATTAAGTGATGCTCAATTTTTCTCATTCTGCTGTTCATCTAACCCAGGGGTGTCAAACTCCAAGCCCGGGGGGCCAGATTCGGCCTTTCGGATGCTTAGATCTGGCCCACGGGACCACCCTGGAAACAGCAAAGGACCAGCCCGCAATGCCTCTGCCAGCGAAAACGGAGCTCGGAAGGGCCACACACTCCATTTTTGCTGGCAAAGAACTGTAGTAGCCATTGCAGCCAAAAACAGGTTCCAGGGGCGGGCAAGCGCAGCCCACCCCAGCTCTGTTTTTGCTGGCAGAAGGCTGCAGGAGCATTGCGGCTGAAAATGGAGATTGGGAGCCGATTTCGCTGGCAGAGTGCTTGGGCCGCCACAGGCGCCCCCGACATGAGTGAGCTGCCCATGCCCACCCTGGTCATGCCGACCCCGGCCCCCAACTCTGATGCAGCCCTCAATGAAATCGAGTTTGACACCCCTGATCTATCCTAAAGATAAGAAGCATTTCACAGGCAAATCCAGCTGTTCAAGGCATGTCCTAAGAATTCAACCCAACTTGAGGCACATAATTGCTAACCATAATGACTTACAGTTTTGAGAGCCAGTTTTGTCTAATGGTTAGAGCATCAGTCTAGAAACCAGGAGTCCATTAGTTTTAATACCACTTTAGGAATACAGCGAGCTAGGAGGCTTTGGACCAAGCCCTTTCTCTTAGCCTTAGAAAGGAAAGGAGGCAATGGCACACAATTTCTGAAAAACTTGGCTACATAAAACTTCAGGGATTTCTCCAGGTAATCTCTAAGAATCGGACATGATTGAAAAAAAGAAAAGAAAGTATTACATGTTCTCATCAGGGTCATTTTAAGGGCTCATAATATATGAAGCTGCATTGGATTCCTCCCCCCACCCACCCACCCAAGGCAGACCATTACTGTATGCTGAAGTAAGGAAAGGATGAGAAAGGATGAAGAAACTGTAGCTACCTGCCTTCATCACCTGTCTTGAATGTCTTGTATTCATCTCATGTGTCTCTTATAGGAAAATTATATCTTGTTTTAATTTTTTTCAAATAATGAATTCCCCCTCCCTTTTGAGGAGTATTTGCTCCTTTTATATTCCATGCTCAGATTTGTAACCCCTAATCAAGCCAAACTTTTAGAAAAACTGATACTTGTAGCACCTAATTAAGTATCATCCCTTTCAGTTTCCTATTTACCTTAGTTTTTGTGTAGACAGACAGACTGACTGACTGACTGATTACCATCAATATATTAATGATACCAAATCTCAAACTGTCATATGATTTTCTCCAGTGGCGTCACATTCACATAGGAGCCTTAAACGGTGCCTCTGACACGAACAGGAAGTGACATAGATGTTAAATAAGAGAGAGGAGAGAAGATCAAACCCTGATTTTCCAGAGACCTTTGCAGTTGATAGCCCATCTCTTTTCTCATGTTGTGTGAACCTGGCCAGTATTGTTTTGCTTAGCCATGATGTATTCAACAAACCAAAACTTGAGTCCTGTACCGCTGTAGGCCATTGACTCAGGATTATAGCCCATATTTTCTGTTCTGAATAGAAATTCAGAAATCTGAAATCTCAACTCAGATTTGAGTTGAATTCTGTATTCATAATATCTATCCCTGTTTTCTTACCTGAAATCCTTTTAAGTGCAAGTGCTAAGCATGGAATCTATTATATTGGACAACAGTTTCATATGGGGGAAAGCTAAAAGTTATTTTCCTTGATTACTTTCCTTGAGAGCATTTCAACGATCCAATGATCATTTACTAGGGAGAATTCTGTTTGTTTACATGAGAATATACTAATTTCTTGTTCTATACAGCAGTGACATTTGACTAAATATAAGTTCATAAAGCCACAGGAGTTACTGTGGCCCATAAATTGCTCGTTCTGCCTGCCAAACATTTCATTCTTCACTGTCCTCATTCTCTGCAATTTGCTGGCGGCAGCTTTTTCCTATGAAATCAGTCAGAGTGTTGACATGCAACAAGTCATCCAATAAAGCTATGGGAAAAAATTTTTTAGCACAGCAGTTTTAGGTACAAGCATCTTCCAGCAATATTTCCTCATGCTCTGTATGTATTTAGATTCCAAAAGTCTGTGAATAATTCATTTGAGGCCTTCTGTTCATTTGTGCCATGTTGTATGTGTCTTTATTTAAAATATATTTATTTCAGAGATATTTGTATCTCATCTTTCATTAATGTAAGTTCAAGTGGCAAGCAAAATAAACGGAATTGTAAAACCTGTTGCTCTAAGACTATTCCAGCTCATAGGAAAAAAACTAAAGTTAGTGAGATTTAGGCATTGAGCTACGGTATAATAATCCTTGTTCATACTTATTGAGGTGTAAACCCTATTGAATGCAGATCAGCTTGGATAATCATATCATGGATTGGACTGTATGTGGAGTATTTACCAAGGTAACATAAGAGCAGAAGAAAACACCATGAATAACAGCTATCATAAATATTATTTTGTTCACTGTTTATCCCTTCCGGCACATGAGTGATGTTTGCCATTGTTTCATTTGAAATCCATATGAAGCATTGGTTGGAAGCTTACATGCGATTCTGAATAAATCTGAATAAATTTAACTAATGCATACAGTAAATGTAACCTGGGCATGGAGTTGACTAGAGTGATGCTTTCTTTACAAATGCATCCTGACATTCAAAACTTTGGAAAATCTTGTTGCTGTATTTTGAGCATTTTGGAGCCCAAATTGAGCAGACTATAACACATAATTACAACGTGCTTAAAGCGGTGATGTCAAACGTATGACAAGTGCATCACAGATGACATCCCATGTCATTTTTGGTGCCACACCAGGCCTCTGGAAGTTATCTGAGAGGGCCCTGCTCTCATGCCCCCTTTGGACCCTTCAAAAAAGTACCACAAGAATGAGGTAATTTTTCTTGCTGTTTTCAGAGGCTGCAAGGCCACATAAGAGCATTTTCTGACGTTTCCAAGCCTTGTACAACTCAGAGCTATCTGGAAGAGTCTTTTTTTCCCCTGAGGTACAAAGACAAATAAAAGAAAATTACAATTATATAAGCGTTTCTTTATTCTCCCCCCCCAACCCCCCCC
>JANHFT010002535.1:41761-52808 GCA_032467955.1 Pseudoxenodon macrops
GGGAAAAGTATGGCGGGAAAAGATGTACTGGGCAATCGGGCAATCGGGCAATCGGGCGGACATGGGCGGCGGGGGCGCGGAGACCGGGGGACTGGTTCAGGGGTGTGGCCATCCATCCATCCCTACCAGTTCTGCGAACCAGTGGCGCAGGCCCCTACCGGTACGCACGAACCGGACCAGACCGGGAGCATTTCACCCCTGTTTGGAGGGTAACGATTATCAGGAACTCTACAAAGGACCCTCCTTCAAGAGTGTCCACAGGCAGGACTCAAATAAGTATATTCAAGGACTCCCCAAACCCTCAGAAGCAAAACTACATGCTTGCCTTCATTTCTGTGATTCTGTGGTTTGAGTTGTCCTAGAACTGCAGCTCTAGAATCAGGAGATGGACAAGATGAAACCGTTCCCTCACCCCATTGGGGAAACTGGGGCTACAGTGTCTCTTAAAAAGCCTGGCCTTGCAGCAAGTTTGGTTATACTGTACTGCAGCTGAACCAGAAATGAAGTGTCCATCTCTGCTGATCATGCAAGCACAGAGGTCCAAAGCTGTTTTTAGCACAGAAGCACTTTAATACAGTTGATACAGCCCATGCGTTTCTACGGTACAAGTTCAATTATCTTGCTTGTTCTATGGGACATGGGACTTGATTTGGTGCTTTGAGGGGTGGGGGATTTTCTGAATCAAGATCTTCGATATGTTAAAATCACTGCACAGTCAGTTGAACTGCGATTGAAAGAACTCATCTAAGTGTATAGAAAGGTACAGTCTTTTTCTCTGAACATAACATGTAATTTAGCATAGAAAAAGGTTGCTGTGCTATGCTATGCTGTGTCATGCTATGCTATTTATTTTTCACATTTCTGAACTGCCCTTATAGAGATCCTATAGTATAATTTCTAGAAGGATCCATGTAATTAATTTTTTCTCTCCTCAGTTTCTTTCAGTCTAATCAGGCAGCTTGAAAAGACAAAGGGCAGGCAATTTTGGGTTGCAGAATCTAAGCATGTGGTCTGGTTATAAAATAATTTCTGGTGTGCTTAATTGGAAATTGCTTTTTGCAGGAGAGTTACCAGTGTGCTCTGAGACAAGAAAAATCACTGCATTGAGGATACAGGCTGTATTTCATCACTAGGCATGGAAAGGCACCCACATTTGGGTGCAAAGATGGGTTCTCGTTTACCTCGCCGCCGGTTCACTACCTCCAATGCCGTGTGGGTGCGCCTCATGCGCGCGCGCATGCACAGTAGAAAAAAGTCCCGAATTTTTTTAAAGGGAAAAAACAAGATGGTGACACATGCGCAGTGCCAGAAACTTGGCTTCTATGCATGCGCAGAAGAAGAAAAATTCCCCAAATTTTTTTTAAAAACTTTTTTTTTCCCCAAAAAAAAATTCAAAAAAAAAGATGGCAGTGCCCACAGAGCAGAACCGGCTCTGTGACATCACCAGCGGCCTACTACATACTTGGTAGAACTGGTCCGAACCGGTAGGAACCCACCTCTGTTTGGGTGCCTTTTAAATTGTATTTTATAATTTATTATTGTTTGCCAGGGTTGTGGAAAGGGATCGGTCTCTTTCTAGTGGCCCAGAGATGAAGCAAGAAATTGGGCAATGATGATGAAAAGGTGGAAGAGGAAGAGGAGGAGGAATGCTCATAATGGGGTTCCTGGCCATACAGAACATATTTCAACAACCTCCAGCAATTGCTGACTCTAATTCCAAAGATCCCTTGTTGTTATTAATCCTGCTCATGTATTAGTTGTGTCATTAGACTAGGCATGGCAAATACATGGCTTCCTACTGAAAGACAGGAGATGCCTTCCAAGTACATGCAAATAGTTCTCTGTTTGGACTGCTGTCAGTCCTTGAATAGCTCTTTTTTTCTGAATGGCTGTCTAGTCCTAGTCTAGTTTAATAAATCAACTAAGCCCTTTGAGAACTCCTGGAATGCAGACTGAATGGGCACAGGAGACGTGTGTTTTTAGTTATCCCCTGTGATGTGACAAAGTGTGCATTGGATAATACATGTCCTGAATTACCACATCACATGATTCTTCGTTGGGGAAAATCAGCCTAGGGTTCAACCCATCTAGACAGTGTCAGGTTGAAAACCTGCCGATTGTGTGAACATGATTTCAAGGTACAGTGTTTGGACAATTTTATTTATAATGTTTGGCCTGACACAGTAACTGTTTCAAAATCCTTCTTGCATACAATATGTGCCACATTTGAAGGGATTGTCTTCTTAGTAATCATTGTGGACTGATACATGGATTTTGGGGCTGCTTCCATACGAGTCCTTCTAACAGCATGACAATATTTTGAGCATCCCATTTCAAAGAATATTAATTCTGCTTCGACAGATGGGTCTTATCATTAGGCGACTGCAAAAGCTGGTCGCTTGCCTTGTCTGATTGAATTGAAAAATAATTGTACAAGATAAAATCGTCTGCTTCAGAGCCAGAGCACTGGCTTATAACATCACATAAAATGCCTGATACCAGATCTGGCCCAACCATTAGACAGAGCAAAGGGCACTGACTTTGGATGTTATAAAGGGAAACACTTAATAACAATAGCAATAGCAAATAATGAGGAATAATGAATAATAATAGATTTTATGGGACTTTAAAATTCAGACATCTTGTTCATAACAAGCTACTGTAACAGTCATTGAAAAGAAGAAAGTCTGATTTAGCGATGTGGTTATACAAGTAGTTTTCGACTTAGCAACTGTTACAATGGGGCTACTTAGGAGAGGAAGAGCCATGGTGGCACAGTGTTTAGAATGCAGTAAGGCAAAGTAAAGGTAAAGGTTCCCCTTACACATATGTGCTAGTCATTCCCGACTCTAGGGGTCGGTGCTCATCTCCGTTTCAAAGCCGAAGAGCCAGCACTGTCTGAAGACGTCTCCGTGGTCATGTGGCCAGCATGACTAAATGCCGAAGGTGCACAGAACACTGTTACCTTTCCACCTATTTTTCTACTTGCATTTTTACATGCTTTCGAATTGCTAGGTTGGCAGGAACTGGGACAAGTAATGGGAGCTCACTCCGTTACGCGGCGCTGGGGATTCGAACTGCCAAACTGCTGACCTTTCTAATCAACAAGCTCAGCGTCTTAGCCACTGAGCCACCACATCCTTTAGAATGCAGTACTGCAGGCTAATTCTGCTGACTGCCAGCAGTTTGATTCTCCCAGCTCAAGGTTGACTCAGCCTTCCATCCTTCTGAGGTCGGTAAAATGAGGGTCCAGATTGTTGGGAGCAATATGCTGACTATGTAAACCGCTTAGAGAGAGGGATGTAAAGCACGGTGAAGTGGTATATGAGTTTGTGGTATATATTGCTATGGCCTAGATTCAAAGTTATAATGGCCATATCCCCTTATCTCATGATTGCATTTTGGGCACTGGACAGGTGGCCCACATTTACAATAGGTACGGTAATTATAACAAAGAGGAGGGATGCTCTGAGTGGGATCCCACTGAAATGTTTTATAAGGTTGACAAGACTTTTTCTGACTTTATGAATATGTACAAAACCAGACCATGGCTTTTCTGCCAACAAAGTAGAAGTGGTCTGCCACTCCCCTCTTCTGGGGATTTTCAGGCTTCCTAGATTAGATTTTTAGACTTCCTAGATTGCAGCCACTCATCCAAGTCCTCATTCTGCTAAGTTTCTGAGCCCGGATGAAGTCGTCCAAATGCTGCCAAAAACTGAGATAGCTGTTTTCAATACTAATCATCTCTTGCATCTGGCTTTGTGCCAGTCCTTTAGGAGGAATATTTTGCAAATCACCAGAAAATTGCACACACAAATGATATAGACATGAGTATACGAGTGTGTGTCTGCGTGAGAGAGAGAGACAAACAGAAAGAGAGAGAGAGAGCAAATAAAGGAATGCAAAGTATATTTACAATAATTCTAATGGGAGAGAGGGGGAGAATGTATCTCTTTCTCTGAAGGAAGGCGGAAGGGTAATTTACAGAGTGCAGGAAATTCTCTTGGAAGGGCAAAACGGCAAACTTGGCCATTGAAAGTTTGAAGCAGAAAGCGCTGATTGGCTAGCATTCTTTGTGCTCAGGATAAGCAGTTGTTTAATAAGCCCTAAAAGGGCCCTTTGTGAGCATCAGAGGCCGAAATATCGAGCTAATACGATGAGTGGGTTTTTGATCTGCAGATGGTGACAGCAAAGTTGAAGAATCGTGGGAATGATTAGAAAATGGGAGGGTGGATGAAGGGGCAGGCCTCCATTAATGAATCTATTTATTCATGAGTAAGCTCAGCAAGCAGAACAGAATATACTTGGGGGACAAAAAAAAATTGCAGAATGTAGATGCACTGCAAAATTCTTGCCTTGCTGATAGATAAGCTGCCCCTTTGACAGAACCAACCTTTCCTCCGTATGAGACGGATGGCGTGTAATACTCCTTGGCAACTCAGAGTGATTAATGATCATGGCAGAGAAAGAAGGAATGAAGCTATTGTTTTTGATTGATTGTCGCTTTCCCTTACTACCTGTCTTACCTTTTCTTTTTCTTTTTGGGGGGGATAATGCAGTGTTTTCTAAAAATAAAATTGTGCATTCCTATCTTGTTTTGGGAAGCTATGAACAGATGGCATAGTTATTGAATAGCAGCGTTCCCATAATTACCTATGTCATAATAAACTCCCATTTGCTGTGGTGCCTTAGACTTGGGTATCCTTTGAAGATGGCTAACAAATCTGTGACAGTAGTTTAAAGTGCAGAGTTCAGAATTTGAACTGATATGGCTCACTTGGATTCAGATCAGGGAACTGGATGCTTGTTCCCTGCTGAAGACAATGCAAAGAGATGGTAATTGCTTTAAAGAGGGCTTGTTTTTCTATCACACTGCCCTATTAAGCCAGGGTCTCTTGATAACCTTATCCAGGTACCATTTATCTAAAAACTAAGATGGATGGCCAAGAAAATAAATAAATAGCTTATTCTGTAGCGACACCTATAATTCTTGAATGTTCTACTAGACAAGAGCCTTGCTAGACACCAGTAAGATATTCCTTTGTATTTACTTAAGCATTTTCATTGCTGTTTATATTGAAGGATTTTATATCTCAACATTCAATCACATTATCAAGTTGTTTTATTCCACAGGCACAGATTTGAAACTCAGTTGCTCTTAGAACAGGTATGGGTAACCTTTTATAGTTATAGGGCTTTGCAGAGCTGCAGGAAGCATAGAAAGATTTGGGGGGGGAGGGAATTCAGACAGTCAATCATACCCTGATCCCCTCACGGTTTGACTACTGCAATACACTCTACATGGGGCTGCCTTTGAAGACTACTTGGAAGCTGATTCTATTCTATTCTATTCTATTCCATTCCATTCTATTCTATTCTACATAGTCTTGTTTTATGACCATAACCATAACACCTACTGTTTCTTATTAAACTGTTTTATTTTATTATTTTATTTTATTTTATTTCTATAGCCACCCATCTCAGCCAAGTAACTCTGGGCAAGAAACAATTAAACAATTAAAAACAATACAAAATTAATGTATACAGCAGTCAAAAAAATGATCGTAACAATTGTCAGTAATTTATTTATTTATTTATTTATTTAATCTCAATAGCTGTTTTTTGTTGCTGCAGTTTTTAATTGTTTTATGTGAATTTTATTACACAAACTCACATTCTAAACTCTGCACATTGAGATGACACTCTGTTCTCAGTGAAAGAGTCCAGCATTTTAATATGCCTCCCTTTGATGTTAAAATGAAACTCTGCAGTCATATTTTTAGCTTTGAAACTTTGAAAGCCTAATAATTCACAGCATCTTCATACCAAGTAAATGACTTCGGTTTTATATTAATCTAAATATGTCATGGTAGCATTAACATTTAAAAGACATTAAAAATATATAATTGTACAGGTAGTCCTTGACTTATGACTACAATTGAGTCCAAAATGTCTGTTGTTAAGTGAGATCTGTTAAGTGAATTTGTCCCATTTTACACAGTTGTTTCTTCCTTGCAACAGTTGTTAAGTGAATCACTGCAGTTGTTAAGTTAGTAACATGTTAAGTGCATCTGGCTTCCCCATTGCTTGTCAGGATATCGCAAAAGGAGATCTTGGGACACAGCAAGTAAAGATCCACTTTATAAGTTTAGTCATATATTTTAACCTCCAAAGGTTGCTTTAATTAGATCTCTTCCTTGGTCTCGCAATTGGGCCTCCAATGGTCATAGAGTAGCTAAATATAGAACAATAAGTATCACTACAGGTTTCCAGATAGATGTTATTTATTCCTCTTATCAGAAAATTTCCCAGGCTTGTAGGGATATTTTATGTTTTCCATTCAACAGTAGGTGGCGCCCTCAGCTTAGGTTTCAAGGTTGTCTCAATTCTAACTGGTATTTAATCCAATTTTAATTTAATTTATAAAAGCAAAGTCAGTTATTTAAGTAACAAGTTCCAGCATTTTAAAATGCCTTTCCAAAACAGCACCTACCCATCTTAGAAGTCCAATTTTCTATATTTTATTTTATTTTAAAATCTTTTTGCTTTTCTACCCTTAGGTCCTTTCTTTTGGGTCTGATATGTTTCTCTGAATAATTGTTTGTTGCTTTGACAAATAGTTCTAAGAGTCTCTTTCCTGGATATTTTTTCCTTTTAGGGTTAAATTTTATGTAGCAAAAGAATCATCTCACCTGGTTCTGATCACTGTTCTTTATACCGCTCCTGCACTTTATTTGTTGCCTTGGCTATCCCAGCTTCATGGCAGCCAGGATGTCTGCCTCTTCTCCTAGTCAAGAGTAAGAGGGAAGAACCCTGGATCAAGCAGGATGGTTGCGACTCCCCTGAGACCTGCAGGGCACCCCTCTTTCCTTCACTACCCCTACAGGTAGCTTTAGCTCCTTTTGGAGTACTCCAATGGGGAAAACCCAGTGCAAGAGTGCGGAGATCTGCTCCTCGTGTCTGATTTTGCTGTGACATCAGCCTGAAGTCGCACTGAAAATATTTCTGAGAGGGAGATTGGAAGAAACTTTGCCCCAGATTCTGACTTAAATATTGATTATTACAATATTGTAATACTTATCATTACAAGGTATTCCAGACAAAAAGCCAAAACCAAGAATGCTAAATTACTTTTTACAACTAGTCCTCATTTAGTGACCACTCATTTAGCAACTTTTGGAAATTATCATGTGCCATATATATGTACCATGTATGTGCTGTGAATGGGGACTTACGATGAGTCCTCGTAATTCTGACCTTTGTAGCATCTCTGTGGTTATGTAATCTTGATTTAGGTACCTGGTGACCAGCTCACAAATACAATGTTGCAGTGCACCAGTCTCATGACCACCATTTGGGACCTTCGCTGCCAGCTTCCAACAAGCAAAGTCAATGAGGAAGCCAGCAGGGAGGCCATAAATGTGGTCATGTGACCATGGGAATGCTCCGACCATGTGGGATTTGCCTAATGAAGGCAACTGGGACTGCCATAACTGCTGTTGTAAGTCAATGAGAACACATGATGTCATACTTTATGACTATATTGGTGACAGAGTTGCCCGTCCCAATTACCATAGTTAAGTCAGGACTACCTGTATTATAAGGTTACAATGATCGAATCGTGCAAGTCTAGGAAAGCACCCCTTGTCTCCCTTGCCTTACTTTCTAGAAAACCAATGAGGGTTCCTTCTGAGATGCTTTTTCCAACCCGCCACTCCTTCTTGGGCTGAGGTATAGTTTATCTGACTGTGATCTAGACTATGGCTCTTCCTGTGGTCTCCCAAGGTTGTTCTCACAGTTCATTACATTCCCTTCTTGAACTATGGAAGAGCCGCCCTATTTTTCTGAACTCTCCTTTTAAAGAAGGGCACTTCCTTCCAGAACTCTGAAGGCAGCACAAAGAAGATAATTAAATGTGGCTGATCACTGCCTATCTGTATGTACACAGTGTGCAGAAAAAAGGATTTTAAAACATTCAAATATTTGATGATTCAAAAAGAGGATAACGGAGGGAAGGATTTTGACCTCAAGGAGAACCTGCTGGCTTCTGGGAAATTTTTCTATAGTTCCTCTCATTAAGTTATGATCTGCTCTTCTACTGTTTGTTACAACCACTTCTGAGGTTAGATTGGTTCTATCTTCCATTATCTGCAAATAATTCTCAATATTGCTTTCAAGGAGCTAGCTGTTTAAAAACAAAAACAGCAGCAGCAGCAGCAACAATAACAACAAACAATAGCAACAGGTTTTACTTCCCAGTCAGTTGTGCAGTGTGCATATAAGTTGGCATTTTATCCATGCAAAACTCTAAATTAGCTTGTCTTCACACTCCTATTCCATGGCTGTGTAACAGAAATAACAACTGATGACAGGAAATTGAACATGTGCTCCATAACAGAAGCCAAGGGGAATGAGATTGAGTTTTCTGTCTGATGGAATATCTTTGGGTGACTCCAAAAGCCTCTGAAAGACAGTGTCAAATCTTGTATCCAATTTCCTGTTAGTCTTTAGGCATGTCAGTTGAATCTACCGCCTGTCATTATCAGACCATTCATCACAGAAAAACAAGGGGAGCAAGGAAATGAATGCTATAGATCTTTCTGAGAAACAGAAATCAAGAACCTCCCTATCCATCTCCGCCCATCAATTGTGACTTGGCTAGCTTGCACCCAGGTTCAGTTCCTGCCCAAAATGGATGCTCAAAAGATGCAGTGCAAAGCTAATGATCCATAACACCAAGAAGGCATGAAGGAACACTACTAAACCAGAAGCAAGAATGCTTGTCTTCTGTAATTCCCAGATATCATCTGAATGCTGCTTTATGCTAGATTATTGGCAAACAGGGTAATACAAATTGTATGGATCTGCAAAAGGACAAATTGTTTCACTTCCGCCTGGGAAGGGTTATGTTTTAACATAGCAGTGGCATGTTTGGTTTTCATTAATAGAATGGAATTGAAGATTCTTAAAACATTTACTATTGCTTAGAGATAGCATATATGTACTAAATGTCAAATGTGGGGAATCAGGAGTCCAGGCAATTCAAATGAACATAAAGGTTTATTGCAAGCTTAAGGGCTCTACAAGAATCTGAACTACTAACAGTCAAAGCAAAATGGCAGTAGATAAGAATCAATGAAATTCAAAGTGGACTGGACTTAGATCTCTTGTGGGCACAAAGGGATCTGAGACTGATGATGCGTTTGACCCGTCCCTCAGGCTCAGTCTGGTTATATTCTACACAAAAGATACATCTGGTCACCTCTGTAAGAATTTTCAACTGCTGTTTTCTACCCACTGGTCACAAAAGTAGATATCTGCAAATTGATTAAACTTGTCAAATGAGATGTGGACGAGGTTATTTGGATTCTGTCATTATATTTCCCTTTACTATGTGATCCTATTCTCTCTACCTGAAACGTTTCAGGCTTCACAGCCATGAACTGGGACTGAGTTACTAAATCAAGCCAAAAATCCCAGCTGTTTGAGATATCACATACAGTACATTCCCTAGTATCTGCCTGCCTGCTTCAATCCAACATGGTTAGCATACTCCAGGTTCCTTTGATTAAACAAAACTATCTTTCAGGACCCCGGAAGGGCATCTTCTCTGCAGAAGTTCTCTGGAATGAGGTTTCCCTTGAGATCCTGAAGGCCCTCCACTCTGGTGAAGTTTCAAAGGATCTTGAAAATATTGGCTATTTGCCAAGGCTAATTGGCTATGTTGGGTGTAGCCCTTTCAGAGGAGTAACTATGTATTCATTGCCTCCTGATTTTTGCCATCTTTGCTTTTTCCTTTACTGATGTATTGTTTTTATTGCTTTACAGTTATTATAGTTTAAGTGAACTGTCCAGAGTCATTGGAAGTCGATTAATATGTATATTGAATGAACGAACGAACGAACGAACGAACGAACAAACAAACAAACAAACAAACAAACAAACAAACAAACAAACAAACAAACAAACACTGAATTCAGGAGCTAACACAAAAGGGAGCAAGGATGCATTTGAAACATTGAAAGCATGTTATGGACATGCTCAAAAAAAGTTCCCATGGTCAAAGCACCTCCAGACAACATGGTAAACAAAGCCTTTCACAGTAGCTATCCACTATATTGTGTTCTACTAGACTTCTAAGGTGTGGATAGGGACCAAAGATATTGTTAGAAATATAAGCTATGCTTGCAGATGATACTTTGCTTTGCAGCACATTTGCATATTGTCCTCTCTGGGTTTCAATATTCAACAACATAAATCAAGAATTTCAGAGGCTTTGTCCAACCAATCTTTCAAATTCTCATATTCATGTTGCCTTTTATTAGCTTAAGTATTTTGTTTTACAGTCTCTATGATGATGATGATGATGTACATGCATTCAATCAGTGGAGTAACCTCATAATCACAAGAACAATTTTGCTTGTGCTGGAAACTCTTATCCTCTTTTGCTTTGCATGATACTGGATAAAGCTCTTTCCACATATCCACAAAAGAGGTCAGTGGAGCAACTAGGCAAAGTGATAATAATTTCGCTGCTGTGATTGCATTGGCCACACTGAGGCTTTAGGTCTTCACCTTTTGTGTGAAAATTGCACTTATAAAATTAAACAGCAATTTCACACATCTTGATACACCATGGAAATGATTAGCCACGGCTGCAGCTGGAGACTGGGAAAGGAAGATCCACCATGGTTAGATTTCTGTAAATAATCTTGTTTTCTGAAGGCAATTATTCTTCATTTAATACTGCCAGACCCTGAGGATGGAAGGTCTGCATTCGTGCCCAGTTGGCATCACTCTGGATAGCAAAATTATGATTAGTAAAGGTAGCTAGATAGATTCTCTGCTGTTCTGGTAATTATTACGGCAGTGTTGGCTGGGGAATTTGAGGAGTTGAAGTCCAGGCCTCTTAAAGTTGCTGAGATTGAGAAACACTGCATTAGGAATGTATCTTTATATCCCCTTAACCACGGGTGAAATCCAGCAGGTTCTGACAGGTTCTGGAGAACCGGTAGCGGAAATTTTGAGTAGTTCAGAGAACCGGCAA
>JANHFT010002535.1:61130-75018 GCA_032467955.1 Pseudoxenodon macrops
TGTACATAAAAGGACAAGATACATTCATCAAGAATCATAAGGTGCAACACGTAATGATAGTCATAGGGTACAAATAATTGGGAAACAATATCAATAAGAAAAAGATGACCCAATGGAGTCCATTCCACGTCTGAAGGGAGACACGCTGGATCTGCAAGACGTTCCAATGAAAATACAATGCGCCTACAGGATGGAAGGATCTTTAAGGCAAAGAAAGACGGAGATGCAAAGGAAATCTTGGAATCTGATTTGGAGATCCCATTGCAAAATCTAACCACCGTTGCAGAAAGTTGAAAACTACCATAGATGGTTTTGCACATATCATTCATAAGGCGGTTTTGCCTGGGCTGGGAAAACTCACACGTTATGTCTTGGTACATAGTGTGTAGTGAGCCAACCTGGTTTGCTAATGAAACTTTAAAAAAAAAAAAGCTTTTTATGTGACAAGTGAATATTAACTGTGGGGTCTTTGGTGCTCTCCGAGCTTGGTGGTTTTCTTCCAGACATTTCATGACCCAACTAGATAACACCATCAGTGCTAGAAGGGAGTGAGGTTTGCAAAGAGGAGGAGGGAAACTATGGGGTGCTCACTGAGCTTGGTTGTTTTCTTCCAGACATTACATTACCCAACTAGATAATATCATCAATGCTAGAAGGGAGGAGGAAAAGGAGGAGGAGGAAGAAGAGGAGGAAGCAAAAACTGTGGGGTTATTTCCTTGCAGACATTTCATGACCTAACTAGGTAACACCATCAGTACTTGAAGGGAATGAGGTTTGCTCTCTGCTTATCTATAAGTGGCTTGCCCTGTCAGTGTTCCTTGGAGTTGTCGTTGGTTCTTTGATTAGGCTGTTTTTTAACTATTTGATTGTTTGTCTGAGTTGGTAGTTCCTTGATTGGGGTGTCCTTTGCTTCCTGATTGTTGGCCTAGCGTTAATCTTGGTGTTAATCTTTGCTAAGCTTGGGGTGTGTGTGTGTGTGTGTGTTGATTTATGACCAGGAGGCATTTTGGTCTTTTTGTTTTGTTCTTAGCTTTTTGACTGTCTCTTTGAATGGTATGTAGATCTTGTTTATCTCTATGTGCCTTGTGTCGGGTTGTGCTGTGGCGGGTTTGAGGGCCCCTGATGATCAATTGTGAATATGAACTCGTGTCCAACTTTCTTCTTAAGCTACCCGAAGTAGGAGACGCGCATAGCCTCCAGAATCTGCAAGCCTCATGCTATCACGAGAGGCTTGGCCTCCATCACGGTGATTAGCAACACTGCGCACAGAGAATGAAACCTAGTGTGCGATAAAACAAATGGCTGTTGTTCGCAGGAAAGCGGAGGAAAAGCCTGCGCCCTAAATCTGCTCCCCCGCTCCCCATTAATCCGCCTCCGATTCTTAGAAATATATCTCTGTGGGGCACAAATTACATCACTTCGGTGTTCAGTACAGAGGCCGACAAACTGTGGGTGATAAGCCAATGACGGAGCACAGGGAGTCCTCGACTTACGGCCACAACAATGGGAGGCCAAGATTTTTTCGTGGCTAAACGAGACAGTGAGTTTTGCCCCATTTTACGCTTTTTGTTGCCAGGGTGGTTAAGTTAGCAACACGCTTGTAATGTGAATTTGTCTTCCCTTGCTGGTCAGAAGGTTCCCTAAGAGGTGACCACATGGCTCCGGGATATGGCAGCCATCATAAATATGAGTCAGTTGTCTGAATTTTGATCACGAGACCACGGGGATGCTGCGATGGTCATTAAGTGTGAAAAATGGTCCTAAGTCACTTTTTTTTAGTGCTGTGGTAACTTTGAATGGTTACTAAACAAACTGTCCAGGTAGCCCTGTGGACAATAAGCTAAAGCTAAAGGTTCTCTTTGCATATACGTGCTAGTCGTTCCCAACTCTAGGGGGCGGTGCTCATCTCCGTTTCTAAGCCAAAGAGCCATCGCTGTCCGAAGATGTCTCCGTGGTCATGTGGCCGGCATGAACGTGGTCCACGGGGACACGAACTTTGCGACTAACAACAACAAGAGAAACATCTGCCGCTACCTGGGATTGAACTCTCCGCCTTCTGAATGGGAGGCGATCGCCTTCACCGCTAGGCCACCACACTGCTCACCTCTGAGCTACAAACTTTGATTCAAATGCCACCTAAC
Source organism: Pseudoxenodon macrops (assembly GCA_032467955.1). NCBI lineage: Eukaryota > Metazoa > Chordata > Lepidosauria > Squamata > Pseudoxenodontidae > Pseudoxenodon > Pseudoxenodon macrops. The sequence continues at coordinate 63,272 of JANHFT010002535.1, forward strand.
TCCAAGTGAAGAGGCCAGAACCTGGGAGGGTGTGGTTCCTTTTCAGCAGGCGCCCACTGAGGCAGCCTGGGAGCAGCCACTGTTTGGTGATTCATAAAGCAAGACCCATCCCGCTGAGTGACTGCAAGTGGGTGCAATAAATGTGCTTATGACGTTGGGTGGGAAGTAACGCCCCAACGCATTTCAGACCCAGGATTGATTGCACAAGTGTTGGAGAAGGAGGGAGAGATAGAAAGAGAGAGAGAGAGAGAACAAATACAAACTAATGCCGGAGACGAAGAACTAGGGAGGGCCTGGAGAGCAAGAGGCCGAATGAATTCAAAGGCAATCGGTTTCTTTTCTTTCTTTTTCTTTTTTACTTTCCCCAAAACCGGATTTCTAGCTTCAGAGGCAGCCTGCTTGATTTATTATAGCGCCGGTGGCAAAACTGCCGCTCGGTACAAAGTGGCGAAATGTTATAAGGGTCGGAATAATCCCCCCCCCGGGGCCAACTCCCCTCCCCCTCGTTTAAACAGTAAGGGAGGGATTATTGGGGCGGAGAAGGTTTGGAGTTGGAAAAGGAAGACCCGGCTGCTGGTTGGATCCCCGATCCGAGGCTGCTTTCAAACCGAAACCGGCAAAGGATCCCCCCCCCCACACACCCCCACACCTTTGAGGGGGTAGTAGTGCCTGCGCAAGCCAGCCGCTTTCTCTCAACGAGTGCCATTAATCTTTGGCAGCTGTTGCTCTCCATCCGTGGTGTTTACTTCTTTTTGCAAATATAGCTCTTGCGCTATCCTCGTCCCTAAATAGGACGAGAAGGGGGGGCGGTGGGAGGCCATGCTTGCAAGGGGACCCTTAGCTTCGTCCGGGACTAAGTATTCGGGCCTATCAAAGCCCATTTTCTTTCCTTCAAGGGGGCAAAATAATGCCAGAGGTGGAACAGGGGGCGTTAACTTAACGTAGCCGTTTCTAGGGAGGTAGCCCTCTCCCTCTGGGGCAGCCAAAATAAAGGCTAACGCACAGTGATGGTTGCATAAGCTTTGTAGATTCAACATAAGGGACACTTATACAATTGGTGCTGTTTCCTATGAAGAAAGAGTTGGAAATATGGGCAGAGTGAAAACTATTGTAAATTGGAAGAAGTATCGTTGGTATGTTTTAACTTCTTTACGTTTTCCTATGTAGATATTGTAAGCGGAAGTTCGCCCAACAAAACCTTTTTCATTTTTTAACCAAAAGAACCCCAAGAAGAGCTTATCTTATTTTGTCTGGTATAATAACTCTACTTCTTTCAACAGGGGCTAGGTAGGTAGTTTTCAAGTTGGTGAACTCTATGTCTCTTCCCTGAAATCCCAAGATCCATCAACCAGTATTGGGTGCAAAAGGCATGTGTTCCAAGAATTAAGAAATGTTTTGCATCCTTTTCCTGTTAGAGAAGCATTTTTTTTCCATATGAATTGTACAGCGGGCAGCAGAATTATTTTTGCTACGTTAAACCTTTGGGAGTAGGACATCTCTACCGCAAATTATCCAGACAAGTAACCGTCTTTCCAGATGTGCCCTCTGCTCAGCCTTGATCCAAATAACATAGCAGTCCCTGAAAAACGAGGGACAATGAATACTTGATGGTAGAATCTTGTAAGACCTCAGACTGTCCAACTGCTGCCTCTTTAATTCTAGTTGCTGGGTTTTTTTCCCCCCTGGCTGCTTTTAGATCTTGTGGTGAGGTCACTGCAAAAGTACTGGCATGGTGCTTTTGCGGGTGGTTTTTAGTGCACATGTGTTGAGATTCCACACATTTATATTTAACCCTTATTTTGAAAAAGCAGGTAATATTGAACTGTCCTCAGCAGATGCACAACCGAACGTATGTATTGTGACTCCAAAGTGGAGGTTTCTCAGTTGGAAAGATCAGTTGTCAGAGAAAAGTTACCATTCTTCCTGTCTAAAATAAGATTGCCTCTTAAGAGTGTTACAGGACTGGGAACGCGACAGTACTTTCTAATGTAGTTCATCTTCATAATTAGTCTGCGATGAAAAGACATTTGTATGTGATTCACAGATAGGGAACCAACCAGCCCAGCTAAAGACTGAGCTATATAAGACATAAATCCAGCTATTCCTCTTAGCTTGACCTTCTCATCCATCATGGAAAAGAGGTGAAGGAGGAATCTGTGGGTTTGTCACCTATTATATGGCTCAATATTTGCCTGGCAGAAACCAGTCTTAGGCTGCCTATTACTAATTCACCATTAACCTTTGGATAGACTGAGATTGGAGTTCTGTGTAAATAATGAAAGATTATTGTGCCTGATTTGTCTCTTCTTAACCAAAACCTTTCACTCGTGGTATGGCTGTGCTCCAGTGGTCCAAAATAGTTTCTTTCCTTCTACTTTGGCTGATAGAGGTTTTCTTTTACATATTGCATTATAATTTCAGTGTAGTTCCCTGGGTGTGGCATCTGTTAGTAATTATCTTGAATTAGTGGACTTTCTGTTCGGTGGGGGATGTCTTTTCTACAAATAGAAGTTGTTTGCAGTAAGAAGGCATATTTAGTGGATACTGTGATTACAGGGAAAGGGAAAACCCAAATTAAAGAGAAGGCTATGCAGCTACTAGTAGGATCTTTGATTTTTAACCATCAATATTTGTTTATCTAATCCAGACATGCCACTCGGGTTTCTAAAATCTGCCTTTCTTAATTTAGCAGCCCTCAGATTGTTAGTTAGACTACAGATGCTATAAATCCATCCTGCATAGCCTGTGAAGGAAGCTGCTTTTGATTAGCAGGTTTAATATCTATCACCATTCTATGTATCAGGGAAGTAAAATACAAATGTTATTTGCAGAATAAGAAAAATCTGCAGAGAAAGAAAAGAATGTTGAGACTCTCGAAAGAGTGCACAGAAGAGCAACAAAGATAATTAGGGGACTGGAGGTTAAAACATATGAAGAACATATTGCAAAGAAGGACTAGGGTGGCATGATAGCAGTGTTCTAATATTTGAGGGGCTGCCACAATGAAGAGGGGTTCAACCTACTTTCCAAAGTGCCAGGTGGCACAACAAGAAGCAATGGAAACTAATCAGGGAGAGAAGCAACCTAGAACTAAGGAGAAATTAATTTCCTGACAGTTAGAACAATTAGCCAGTAGAAAGGGTTGTCTTCAGAAGGTGTGGATGCTCCATCACTGGAGGTTTTTAAGAAGAGATTGGACAGCCATTTGTCCAGAATATTATAGGGTCTCCTGCTTGTTCAGGGGGTTGGACTAGAAAATCTCCAAAGTTCCTTCCAACTGTGTCATTCTATTCTGTTTTGTTCTGTTCTATTCAAATGCTCTGGATTGGATTGTTTGAGTTCGCCCCTTTTTATGGCAGAACTTCTTGAACATGCTTAGCATCATCATCACACTCATGGAGAGCTGGGATTTTAGTTTCCTTCTAAGTATTCTGGGAAATGTAAAGATCTGCAGATCTGTAAATTTTAAAGATTTGCAGATCTGGCTATTTGCTAACAGTGCTTGGAACCTGCTAGAATCTTATCTGGTTGTAGGGCAGTGTTTCTCATTGTTGGCAAGTTTAAGAGGGGTTTAAGAGGAGTGGGCTCGGGTGTGTTCTAATTTACCTCACTGCCGGTTTGCTTCCTCTCGTACCATGTGGCTATGCCTCGTGGGCGCACGTGCGTGAAGCGCCCGCCCGCATGCGCAGTACATAAAAATTACTAAAAATTACAAAAAAGGCCAAAAACAAGATGGTGACACATACGCAGTGCCAGAAACTCAGCTTCTGTGCATGCGCAGAAGGAAAAAAAAACAAGAAAATATAAAAAAATAACCCAAAAAATATCCCAAAAAAAGATGGCGACGTCCATGGACCAGAAACAGTTCCATGATGTCACAAGCGGCTTACTGCCTACTCTATAGAACTGGTCTGAATGGGTAGGAATCCACCTCTGAGTGGGCTTCAACTCGCAGCATTCCATGACTCTTAAATTTGCCAAGGACAAGTATCACTGTTGTAGAGTGACTGATACTGGGTAATTAAACCTGGGTAATTAAAATTTGAAGCACTTGATATCTCTGTAAAATGTTTAATGGAATTCTAGAATGACTAGAGATCTTGGGTTTAATTGCTTTTTATTGGTAAAAATATAAATGAATTTCATTTATACACTTTCCATTTTTAAAGATTGAAAGGCAAATGCAATCGGTTTGAAACTAAAGAACCTAGAAACAGGCATGGCTTATCCTATATTTTGGATGCTGGATTAATTCCTGATCTAGATACGTATGAAGAAGTTGAAGCTATGCAATTTCTTCATTTTTGGGGAGAGCAAGAAAGCTGTTAATCTACCCTAGTGAATACCGGTAAATAACATCATGGTCAAGTCACAGAAAGGGGAAGAGTGCCAGAGAGCTAGAGATGCATTACAGGCATTTATCTGAGTCACAAAAGAACCAAGTAAGCTGTGTTCATAATAAGAAAATGCAAGGTACACATGCCTGCTCCACATTGAGCCTTATTTGTAAGTGATAGTCTGCTGATATTCAGAATTCTAATAATAATACAAACTTTGAAAACTTTTAGTCAAACCAGTCTTTTCGCTCCTTGCCTCTTGCTTTTTGTAACTGGAGTGATGAAGACATCTGAGGTGACTAACAATAACATTGTAATCTCTTGAGTGGGACCACTAAAGATTTTGGATTTTGAAACATTTGTTGATTCAAGTCCTGGTGAGAGTGCATTTCCATAACACTCTTATGTTTGGTATCCTCTGTACATTCAGAGTGATTGATTTTGCATGTTGGAAAAGAATGCAGTAGATGGGCTACTGAAAATGTAACTCTAAAAAAAGGAAACCGCTTAGCTCTAACTCAGTTGTAGAAATTTATTTATCTATTAGATTGATATGACACTCCCCGCCCCTAAAATTCATGTATTTGAGATAAGTAGCCATATCAGTCTAATAAATAAATGAACTCTCTAAAATGGTGTTCTAATTTATCAGTTATTGTAAAAAGTCATACGTGAAATTCTTTTTATTCATAAATAATCATATGCTATTATAATAGCTTATATATTTTATGCCTGAAATCAGTTTTCTTGTAAAGGTCTATATGAATTGCTCCTCACTGATTAAATTACTTAATTCATTTTACATCTACGAAAAAGTCAAGAGTAGGTGGGCTTGTTTCAAGGCTTATGACGTTCTCCTTGTGGGTATGGATCTGCTAAAAACTTAGTTATTTATGAGTTTAATTTGATATCTTGTCACACACATTGGCTATTTCTGGATCCCTTGTGTAAGTCTGTTTTCAGGGACAGAAAAATGAGTCAACAACTTCTGATTAGAAATCGAACTAAAGTTAAATACTCTAAAAAATTATGTTATGTAATTTAATACAAAAGTTTATAAAACTCTACTGCCCACCTACCATTGTACGTCATTCTACTGGAGATTGCAATTTCTGTACTGCTCTCCCCTGACAGAAATGCACTCTTATTAAGGAATTCTTCAAAAGCTGAGCTATGCCAATGATTTATCTAGGCTTATTAAGTTCAGGCCCTTTCAGAGACAGTAAGAAGAATTAAACTGTCATTTTTTGATAATGTAATAGTTTTTCTATATTTTAACAGGTAAAGACAGCGATTGCTTTGAGATTGTTTACACAAATGAAGGAGAAAAGGTACAACAAGAAGTATTCTGGTGGATTTGAATACTAAACTAGATAAATTTCCAGTGTCTCCATTAGCCAGGATTAAATTTACCTGTATATTAAAAACTGATGCTTAAATTTATCTCCATAAACAATTACTCCTTTCTTGATTTTTAGAGAGTTCCCATAGACTTAAATTATACTTATGATACTATATTTTGAGTGTACTCAGCATAATTTAAAAAAAAATCAAAGTTAATATCTAGCATTTATTTATACCTCCTATTGAAATATTTTGGAGAAAAAAAGGCTATTGGGGTTTCAATGCAGTTTTTATCTGCCTGAAGTTCATTTGATTGATTCTATCAGATTTAGATAGACTTGGAGAGTCACATCACTCAGAAAATATTTGTGTCATTCTGACATCATTGTGGCTTGTGCTGGACACCTGTTTTCAGTTTATAACTCTAACAATCTTAACCCATCACAATGATGATGACTAAGAGTACCTGAGAATACATGGACACCCAAGAAAACAAACCAATTGATGATCAAATACAGCATCCCGTAGTTCTCGCTCAAGGCAAAAATGATCAGGGTGAAATTGCCCTATTTCAGATAAATTATGTGAAGGCCTATCTCTCTGGAGAAGATTGTCATGGTGGAAAGGAGGAAGGAGAGAGAAGAACAGGATGACTAGCAGGAAGGTGGATGGACTCAGTTACAATGTTTGTGGGTGCACCATTGGAAGATCTGAAATATGGGGTTAGAGACAGATTGTTATCACTAGATAGTCACTAAGTGGTCATCAGGATTGACTGATGGACCATAATCAAAATCAATGAATGAATGATGATTAAGTATAATAGTCCAAGAACATCTGAGAATTCTTAGATTTTCTATCAAACGTATGATCTGTTAACAAAAGGATATAATTGTAATGGAAGCAGTATATATTTATAATAAAATATAGTTAAAATATTTAATCCGGGAGACAGCTTTTCAGTGAGTAGAATATCTCCTCTCATTAAATGTATTTAATTTAAGCACATAGATTTACATAGGATATCGCCTGAATTTAACATATTGTGTAGTTGAACAAATTTGTTCATTAGTATGTTGTGTGAACTTAGCCATGGAGGTTTATAAACTGTACCTTATACCTTAATTTGTTATATGAATTCACTCAGTAGTGATTTGTTCAGAAAACAATGGTGCAGTATAATCTGCACGAATTCAGTCATAATCACTGTGCTCAGCATGGCTAATTGCCATTATGTGTACAGTTGCACTGTTAGAATATGATCTTACTTATAACTAACTATTCAGGAGAAAATCCTAAATTGGTTTCCTATTCCTCTAAGACTACCCGGAATTCCGAGTACACAATGGAGGTCAACCCTACACAACACATGATCTGTGAATCACAGACCATCAATGTGGCATGGTGGATCACTTCCATAAGTTGCTGTAAGTAAACAGAATGAGAATTTAAGCAGCGGCAGGCCAGAGAGGCCAACATTGATGGCTTGGAAGTTGTACAAACCTGATGAAGGACTTTTCAGGATCCTTGAAGATGGTTATGCAGGTTTGTTTAGAAAATGGATAAAATAAAAGCTGCTTATTTATATGTTTATGATACTATATTGTTGCATTAGGAGTTTTTAATAAGTCAGTTCGTTAAACTGGAATTAGACATTTAGGCTCATCCTTGAGGTTATGTTTAAATCCCAAGTGTCTTATTTGGAGTGGATCTGAACAAAATAAATAGCACTTAGTTCAAAAGCAAATAGTTTCAGGACGTTTCCTCAACACTGTTTTTATTTTCAAGTCCTTCCAAAGCAATTTGAAATCAACCTGCAATTTTCCTCCTGCTGGCTTGGAAACATAAGGAACATGCTGAGAACCCCCATGAGTCACTTAGTGCTTCTTCCTGTTGACCAACAGGAGGTCCTGAACTCCGACATTCAATCAGTGTTCCTCCTCCTGAGCTGCCATAGGCCTTGGAGGAAGAAAAATGTCTTTTCCCCCATTCCACACCAAAAGGAAATAAAATAAATAGCTACCAGGTTGCTGTGAAGGGAAGCTTTGTAAGACAGGATGATTTGTCAATCCAAGCCATCTTGTGTCACCATTGTATTGCACATGAAATTATCTAAAAGTACAGTGATGCCCTGTCTATAGTAGTGCTTTACACATTATTGCTAACCATGTTTGCAGGATGATGATCATTTGGAAGCTAAAGCTGCTTCAGAATATGGCAGTATAAGCAGTGATGGGCGAGCTTTGTGATGCTCACATAACACCACTGCTGTGTGAACTGTACTGGCTGCCAGTTGGCTTCTGGGTGCCATTCGAAATGTAGAGGAGTGCAGAGACAAGCTTGGAAGGGGAATATAAACACTGTTAAATAAACATTAACTTAGCCCTAGAAATGAAGAGAAGGTGAAACTCAAGATAGCTCTGTCTTGGTTCTGTTTGGAATAAGAAGAGGAAGAAAAGAATTCTGACAAGCGTTCAAGCTTCTGTTATTATACCCTATAACGGGTGTTAAGCTCGCGGCTCATGGGCCCAGCGCATGACCAGGGGGAAAAGTCACAATACATCCCATGACGACAATGTGATGACACAAGTTTGACCCCCCTGCCCTATAATGTAGATTTCCAGTACTCCTTGCATTTTCTGTCCCTTACTTCGAAAGGCCAACCTTTCTGGTCACCTACCTGGTCTAGCTGTATGAAGGACCATTTATGTCTCATGTTGTCCATCCTTTTTGTTCTGATAGGATTGATTGCTTCAAGTTCCTTCAATTAAGTAATTCCATCTAGGGAAATGTAGGAGCCTCTTCTGCTGTGACAGCTGCCTTTTGCAACAATATCCCCTTAGAGATCCACAAGGGTTCCACCTTGTCTGTCTTTGGGTTGGAAGAATGGGCTCCAGGAGTTGTGAGGATTATGGACAGGGTTTTTCTCCCTGAATGGACACTGTTTTTATTGCTATATTCATTTTGTATTGTATGGTGGTTTTAACTTGTAAAGCTGCCCAGAGCCATCTAGAATGGTACGCTTACTATTCAGTAAAAAAGGCACAAACAATATAGGAATTTAAAAATGCAGATGGCTTTGATTGAAGCAATTAGCTGTTTGCAGGTCCTTGAAGACTGCAGGGATGAAATTGACACATTTTTTTTTGTTTTCTCTTCCTTTTTGATAGGGGACCAGAGATCATATAAGGCAGCTTTTAGGATTGATTGATTAATGATTGATTGATTTGAAAAGAATAGATCAAGGATGCATAGAGCAAAATTTCCCACGACTAAGAAGGCAGACCATCAGTTCCAGTGCTGAAAAACCATTTCGCTCCAGTTTCAAATAAAATTGGTATAAATAGAGAAACTTTTGACATGAGTTAACATCATTTGATTAGACAATTCCTGAGCCAATTTTGCACTAGCACAAACACTTGTGTAGAAGGATCCTTAGATAAGATTAGGAAATAAGGAACTGTCCTTATTGTCTATGTTCCAATCAACAGTTTCCACCATTAAGAAAGTTCTGTTGGTGTTCTATATGCTAATTGGAATCAGTGGGATTCCTCAAAAGTACCACTCCCTTTTTTTGAGTTTCAAAAACAACATTTAAAAAAAAAATCAGTAGCCCCGGAGTCAGGAGGTCCTCTTGTGAAGTTCTTGGTGCTCTCTGAGCTTGGTAGTTCACTTACAACAAAGGTAATGTCATTAGTGTGCATTTGGGTGGGGTTTGCTGCTTGCTTATATGCAGTATAAAATCTGTCCTGTCAAGTTGTGGTGGGGGTTTGGCTTCCTTGAACTTTGAAGGCAACAAACTCCCCCTCTCAGTCACACTGATAATGTTACCTAATTGGGTAATGAAATGTCTACAAACAACCAGCCAACCAAGAACTCCACAATTCCTGAACTGCATTCTTTTCTAGTGAGATCCTTTTACCTACTGATGTGTCTGAGCAGCCCAGCGGGTTTTTATCTTACCTTCAGAGATTACATTCAGCCACAAAATTTATAGTGTGATTTTCACTCTCCTTCAACTCAATTTAAATCACAGGTTTGTTATTGTGGAGAAAAAAACAAGAGTATTGAGGCATATACACAACTCCAGAACAAAAGGCAGGATATAAATGTAACAAATAAATCTAACAAACAAGCCATAATGTAGTAGATCCATGTTTGTTTAATATGGTGTGTGAACTCAGTCTTATGGTTTATAAATCATAGTTTATCACTTTATTAGACTTTTGTGCTTTATTTAACAAACCATGGTTCAAACCCAGCATTGGTAATTTTTGCATTAATTAAAAAAACTTTTATATTCTAGCTAAAAACTTTAGTGATCATTTTGGGGGGTATCTATTGAAAAGTGCTTCTCAGTAAAGTTTTATACAGCTGAGCAATTCAGAACTCAGACTGTAAACACTAAGTTTGTTTTTGGATTGTATTTATATTTACACACAATAACGAATCAAATAAGTAAACATTTATTCCTTTTAGCTAGACTGCACAATATTTTTTTTTAAACCCTTCATACTAACCCATAAAAAATTTTCTTCAGCTGGTCTCCATTTTTTTTTTAATAAACTCCTAGTCAAAAACAGCTTTGATTGCCTGCCAAGTTTCATTTGTTTTTCAGTCGAGCAATAATATGATCTAATTCAATATTTCAAGAAATTAAATAAGTGCACAGAAGGTTTTCATGTTATGACCAAAGCTCTCATCAAGACATTTATCTGCAAATCTCCCAACTGAGATTCATATACTTGGTTTTGGTATTTATTACTTATATTGCAGAGGATTTTAATTGATTCTTCTTAATGATCATGTTTTAATGTAGTTTATGGACATGGATCATAATATCTGATGGATCTGTAAAAGCAGATGTCTCTTTTTTTTTTCTAAAGCAACTTCCCTCCCATTAGTCATTTGTGACGCATCACCAGCCTCAGTGACAAAATATAAGTAACTTTCATGGTCTCTGGGAAAATAATATCTCTAACCATGGGTGACCATTTGAGAGGGTTTTTCTTTCTTTCTCCCTTTTGCCTTTCCTTGAGTTATCCATCCTGCTAAGCCAAAGTTTGTTTACCATTTTTTAAATCCCAAGGGAACCCAGAATGGTGCATGTAACAATAAAAAAATTAAAACAGTCACTTATAATGTATCACAGAAAAATAATTTATCTGCATATTAGTTTAAAATAAAGTTAATATAAAAGGTAGCCTGGTCTTAGAGCGGTTGTTATCTTGCTGATGCCCAGTTGAGTAAGCACATCTTAATTTTTGTTTAAAGCTAGAAGAGATGCTTTCAGAATTGTTGGAGGAAGACATGAAGTGTGTTTAAGCGGACATGGGTCAGAGCTCCTATTAGGGATTACCTCAGGATGGTAAGGACAACGAAATGTCCACATGTCTTCACCTTACTGTGGCCACTGATAGCCATTTAGTGGCTCTGTTTAGGGTGACCTGTTCCCTGTTGGATGGGTGGGTGGGGCTCAGAACATCTGTTGGGCTGCTGTGAGGAATATTCAGGCTATCTGATGGATAAAGTCATTCAGATTTTCTTTGTCTTGAACTCTGATTGGGCCAGGCAGGCTGAGGTGCCTGGGGTACTAGTATCTGGGGGAATGGTCAGAGTTAGAGTTGGTAACTCCTGAAAAAGTGGACAGGCTGTCAGCTAAGCCACCTCTTTGCTGGATCTGGGCTCCACTTGAGTCTTAAAAGTACCCAGGTATATATCAGCTCTTCAATGTAGACCAGACTAAGAAATCAAAGTTATGAATACTAATAATACTTTTTGTTATAAGATTACAGTTACAGAATCTCACAAGTCTGAATATACCTCTCACCCTCTCTAGCTTGAAAACTACTAAAGAACTCTTCAACCTTCTTTTTTTAGGAAAAGTTTTGAGCAATTGATTGTTCTGCAGAGGAAATAGATGACCTAGACCCATTTCACTTTGGTTTCAGGCCAGGATTTAGTGTTGAGACAGCCTTGGTTGCATGCCGTGGTGGGATTCAAATAATTTAACAACCGGTTCTCTGCCCTAATGATTTCTTCCAACAACCAGTTCACCAAACTGCT
>JANHFT010002535.1:129787-141134 GCA_032467955.1 Pseudoxenodon macrops
TGAATCTCTCTTTGGTCAGTTTCCATCCATTATTCCTTGTCTGGCCTTCAGGTACTTTGGAAAATAGCTTGACCCCCCTCCTCTCTGTGGCAGCCCCTCAAATATTGGAACATGCTATCATGTCTCCCCTCAGCCACACGAAACTGATAAGGTTGTAGGTCCAAGACACCTGAAGGAGCGAGGTTGAAGAAGACTGTCCTAAAGGCAAAAAAATCAGAGATGAGGTTATTATTGCCACATTCAGTGCTGGTTTGACATAAAGTCAAAGTTATTTGACGTCTATAGCAAAATGAATCAATATCAGGAAGCAATAGCTTCTTGCTCAACTGGTATTTGGACTTATATACTGCTCTATATTGTTTTACAGCACTCTCTGAGCGGTTTATAAATGACAGCATATTGCCCCCAACAATTTCGGTCTACATTTTACTGACTTCGGAAGGATGGAAGACTGAATCAACCTTGAGCCGGTCAGGATCAAACTCCTGGCTGAGGGCAGAGTTTGCCTGCAATGCTGCATTCTAACCACTGCGCCACCAGGAAGGTGGCATATACCAAATAAAACCGGTGTCGTTTTATGTTAATTGATGTCCATTAAAATGAAAATGACCATTCTATCAGATACGGCCTGACCCACAGGCTGGGTAGAATGCAGATAACCCCACACACACTCTGATTTGTAGTTCTGTGTTAGCTTTTATCTCTTTTTGATATGGAAATAGCACTTTGAGAGAGAGTCATTGTGACAACTGTGCATTTGCACATCTACAGCGGCTTCTCAAATTAATTCTAAAGACTGTCATCTTTATGACCAGTTGAGCAAGAAATAAGAAGCAGAAAGGGAATATTTCCAGCCACAAGTTCCTAAGAGGTAGTTTGCAGAATTAGAATGTGCAAAAAGATTAAGTTGATTTTTAAATGGAGTATATTTAAGCCATTAAGAGGAAGAAATGACAGAGCCTGCCTTCTGACTAAAGCCACACTTTAAGCATGGATGTCCAGCCTTGATAACTTTGTGGCTGGCTGGGGAATTCTGGGATTTGAAGTCCACAAGTCTTAAAAGTTGCCCCGGCTTTTAGGAGACAGACACAAACCTTCCTTTTTCTCTCCATCTTTCATAGTTTCTAATTTGCAAAGCCAAGTTGTCTTTGAAAAGACTAGCACTTATCCTCAAGCAAGACATATCTTGCTTACTGGCATAAATTGCAAGGTCATTCCTTGCCTATTGTATTTTATATCCTCTCTAGAAAAATGACAGACTGGCAAGCATCTGCAATCTATTTCCCTTTGCCAAAATGTGACAGGAAAGGTCCATCGCAAGGATTGATGGCAAAGAGCTAGCTTGAATTATAGCTTGTTGCACATGGAAAGTGGCGCTGGATCCTCGTAAACCATCCCTCCCTGTTGCCCACACAAAAGGCAAACAGAAGAAAGGAAAATAAGGGAATCAGCCATCTGTTTAAGAGCTTTTGCTGAAACAAAACATTGTGTATCAATGAAACATTCAAAGATATCTTACTTGATATCAGAGAAATTATTGTCAAGCAAGGATACTTTAAATAAAGGACAGAGGCAGAGCAAAATCTCAGCAAACTTCCCATTTTTGTTCATTATTATGGGAAAAGGGGCGTGTTAATCTAAAACCTTAGATTTTCTTTAAAATCAAGGGAGGGGAATCACTCGATATATGTTAATAACACTATCTTTAAAATTAGGAACATAAGCACATACTGTATATACAAAAGCAATTTCAGAACAAAGAACATAGCAATACTAGTAGTCATCTAAAAAGAAAACAGTAGCAGGTATCCAAAACTTTATGAAGACTAATGTTTAATGTAATTGAACTCCCCAGATCTCAGAAGAGCCTACCGCCACCCCCTTATCTAAGACTTTCTACTTATATTCCTCCTCTTGTTCTTCATTGATGCTCCTTGTTGATGGGACATCTCCAAATGCATTACTAATGGCAAGGTCAAAACTTTTGAGAGTCTATCTTTTCCTAAATCCAAAAGGTTCGCCCTCCTTCTCTTGCCCTTGTTCTCCACTATAGTATAGACTGGCATAAATAAAGAACAAGCAAATTGAGAATAAGAGAAGATTGGGGCAAGGGGGAAGAGGATTCCCTGAAATCTGGAATCCATAGTGTCAGCTGCTTTCCTTTCATTCTGATTCAGGTAGATTCCAGATATCAGATTACAAAGGCAGAATAATCCCTCACCCTCCACTTTCAGATGGATATACCGTATCTTTTCATCAACAGCTCAGCGTTTATTGAAGGCTGATGAGTATTACGAGCGAACCAGCCATGGCATTTTGCCTAGAAAGGATAATGTGAACAATGAGCTAACTCCAGTATCCTAAAAGCAGCTATAATTTGACAAGAATAAAACAAAAAAAATATCTTATTTTTATTTATTTATATTTCGTGTTTACAAATAACTCAAAGCCGTCGAACATATCAACTTCTACCTTCCTCTTCTCATTTTCCCTATGACAACAACACGGTGAGGTGAGTTGGGCTAGGAGAGGGTCACTGGAAGATGGCCCAAGGTCACTCAACTGGCTTTCATGGTTAAGTTGGGACTAGAACTCATATTCCTGCTTTTTAACCTGGTACCTTAATCACTAGACAAAACCAGCTCTTTGTACATTCTCCTTTTATTCCATGTATAGATGTCAACTGGATTAGCTGTTGAAGCATTATCCACTAACTCCATTGCTTAAAAGTAAAAGGTAAAGTTTTCCCTCGCACATATGTGCTAGTCATTCCTAACTCTAAGGGTCGGGGCTCATCTCTGTTTCAAAGCCGAAGAGCCAGCGCTCCGAAGACGTCTTCGTGGTCATGTGGCCAGAATGACTAGATGTCAAAGGCACACGGAACACTGTTACCTTCCCGGCAAAGGTGGTCCTTATTTTTTCTTTCAAACTGCTAGGTTGGCAGAAGCTGGGACAAGTAACAGAAGCTCACCCGGTTACATGGCACTAGGGATTTGAACTGCCGACCTTTCTGATTGACAAAGCTCAGCGTCTTAGCCACTGAGCCACCATGTCCCTTGCCTATAAGTAGTGCTGGCCAAACCATCTAGCATGTATCATCAAGTTAATAAATAAAAAAAAGTAAAATGAGAACAACAGCATGTTAACATGTTGAATACAGAGAACCAGTTTCATACCCACCCTCAGCCTAGGAAGTTTACTGGGTGACTTTGGACCAATCACTTGGTTTTAACCCGAGCTACTCACAGTTTTTCCATTGTGGGATCCTAGAGGAAAAAATTGAGTACAATTTGGTTGGGGAGTGCCTTCAAGTCAGTGTTAATTCTGGGTGACTAGTCCCTGTAATTTTCTTGACAATAATAATGGTTTGCTATTATCTTGTTCCTATGGCTGGGAAACACTGACTGACCCAAGGTTTACCCATCTTGTTTCATGCCTAAGCAATAGCAATAGCACTTAGACTTGTGTACCGCTTCACAGTGCTTTATAGCCCTCTCTAAGCGGTTACAGAGTCAGCATATTGCTCCCAGAAATCTGGGTCCTAATTTTACCGGCCTCAGAAGGATGGAAGTTTAAGTCAACCGTGAGCCTATCAGGATTGAACTGGCAATGGGCATAGTTAGCCTGTAGTACTGCATTGTAACCACTATACCACCATGGCTCTAAGGCAGAGGTCCTCAACTCCTGGGCCGCAGCCCACTAACAGGCAGCGTCTTATTCAGAACTGGGTCATGTGAATGGCAGGGTGGCATGCACATTTGTGTGTGCAGCTGGACTTGCATGAATGGCAGGCCAGCACATGCACTTGCACTCAATTTGCACAAGTTGAGCTGTGCACACATATGTCTGTACTCCGGCCCACCACTCATGCAAGTTGAACTGTGTGCACATGTGCATATCACCACTCATGTGTTTCAATTCTCCTCTCCCCCCAGTCAGGCCGCCAAGCTGCAAAAGTTGGGGACCACTGCTCTTGGGCACTAAGGCAAAACTTGAACTCGTGGTCTCCTAATTTCTAATCTCATGCCTTAACTGCTACACCATACTGGCTCTCTACTGGGATATAAACTTAACACATTAAAAAATAGAGAGGCAATGCTTTAGTAAAAGACAGTGTACCATTCATGGTCTCACCTTGTTCTTTTTCTATTACTGTAATAAATCTCAGATCCAACAGAACAGAAGCATATTTCTATATTTTTAGTGGGAGTGAACTGATTGGGGTGGGGGATGGCTCCAGGAGTTATGAGCAAAATATAGTGCATTACCTTGTTAAGTAAGGACTCTGGAATCATTCACATCTGTCATAATGGATGTTTTTAGTGGTGTCCCAGGTAACAAAAGAAGAGGATTTCATGTAATTTGATGCCGACACACAACACTGTTTTCAATTAATGATTGTGTATTTATGGATAGAGGACCACGACTAAGTAACAATAGCTGGATGTGTAGAATGCCTATGTTAAGAATAAGTCTTCTTTTCTGGTGCTGTAAGATCTTCCTCCATTTCTTAACATTTCCTCTGAAATCAAATATGTATTCTTTGGGGCTAGGTTCCCACAGCGTAAAAGGTATCTAGAATAGAATAGAATAGAATAGAATAGAATAGAATTATTTATTGGCCACGTGTGATTGGACACACAAGGAATTTATCCTTGGTGCATGTGCTCTCAGTAAATAAAAGGTATTTATTTGCCTGTAAAAAAAAAGGAGAGGATCTAGCACTTATAAAATTAAAACTGAAGTGCAAAGATCAGACTTTGCCACAAGCAGAGCCATGCTGTTTAGATCAAAACTCTCTCTTCTGACATCCTGCTTTGCACAGTGGCCAACGAGACACTCCTGGGAAGGCTCTGAGCAGGATTAAAACTAATAGCCTCTCCTGTTGTTTTCCTGAACATGCTGCCTCTGGGCCTGCAGAAATCAGTATGCCGTTTGATACATCCGACATTCCAGGAAATAGTAAGCTGTGGTTAAGAAAGGACTTGTTGTGAAATTTCACTGTTTTTAGACTTGCATTGTCAAACAGTGGCTTCTTTCTCTGGTTTTTCTCAAAGCCTCTGAATGTAGAATTTGAAGAGGAATTAGACTACAAGAGTAGACTTCAAAACCAGGCGGTAGGGTAACAGCTTTGGATTGGAGATCTCGGTCCTTCAAAGTAGACCAGACTAGGAAACCCAAGATCATGCAGGCTAATATAAATGATAAACAATAGTCATTATTAAATATTACAAAAATAAAATTAATATTATTTTACTATTATTAAAGTAGCAGCAAGGCAGGTGTGTCTCTCCCCCCCTCCACCCCTTATCTTTCTGAGAACTAGGAAGAGTCTTGTCTTCTCAGGTTACACTTCTGCCAGGTTCAGCTCTTTCACCTGATTGTTATCTCTGGGTGGGTCTTCCTCCTATCCCTCAAGGTTGTTTCTTCTTCCCATTACAGGAGGTTTAGAGGAAAACATGACAGCGCTGTATGAAAAATATCACAGTGGTTAATCCAAATAAGTCATTGACAGGTATGCTCAAAAGAGTCTGACCTTGGGCTGAGGTCTCAGGAAAGGCTCTTCCCAGGGACCAAGGTCTTTATCTGTGGATGGCCCATCCACCTTTAAAGAATAGTGCTTCAGCTCATGATTCTCAGAAATGTATGCAAAAACTGAAGAACGGTGACAATATTCCAAGAATAGCTTAATCTTATTTTGAAAGGGGGGAATCGGGAGTGATTGTCCATCTGAACGTTGGTTACTTAAAATGGTTAAGTTTGTATTTTCAGTCCTGTTGCTTTGGGAGATCCCACCCAGCAGGCATGGGATGAAAAGAAACAGAGAAGTGGATAGCTGTTGATTTCAGCCTGCTAGACAGTCATTGACAGATGGAAATCCAACTGGGGACAGAAGGCAGCCTGGATTTGCAGTTCTCGCTTTGGTAATTGTTTCTTGTCTCCTGCACAAAGTCCTTTGATTCCCTTTTTGTTCTGAGCATTTGTATGAATTAGACACTAGAACCAGACATTTCTGGGAATAAGAATAGCATCTACAGATGCATTAGCCAGCTGTCATAATTACTGTGCCTTTGAATTGTCAGGCTTTAGAAAACGGGTTTTGTATCAGCGTTGGCCAGGATGATATCCAGACTTAAAAAAAAGAAAGCAGGCAGCTTTTACAACTGAAGGTGTTGCTACCTTCCTACACATTGATGTCACATATTCAAAATAGGTACACTGAAAAGCAGCTATAATTGGCGCTGCATATCTCACACAGTCTAATATCTATGAATAGGCTGGGTAACACACCATATTCTCCATCAAAAGCAGAGAGGGCAATAGAATGGAAATGTGCAGCACTGTTGCAATCTAATGAATCTGTTCAGTCAGGAAGGAGCTATATTTTAATGGAAAATCTAACAAAAATATTTGCTGGGGAATTCTGGGAGTTGAAGTCCACCAGGCTTAAAGTTTGCCAAGGTTGGAGGCCCCTGGTCTAGGGGATGTTGAGGTTGAAACCAAACCCATCCAGAATGCAGCAGGGTGAGTGAGAAAATATCCGAGGATCCCTGTGTTTGAAGATAAGATCCTGTCACACAAAGAACTACAGACCGTAAACAGATGACCGAAAGTAACATTGCCTGTTTCACAATATGCTTTTATGTTTCTTTACAAATCCATCCTAGATGTTAAAGTCTTCTGAGCAGTTTGTTCTTTTGGAAATGACTGTGGCTCACTTCAAAAGCAACTGGGGATTTAAAGGTGGACTTTTCCCATCTTCAAATTCAATTTATATTTTAGAACAGATTTTCTAAGTCAATAGTAATTCTTCTGTGCCTTGTATTGTTTTTAGTAGGCAGACAGATATCACTAAGAGAAGTAGAAGCAACTAGCATCAGAGAATCTGTTCCTTGTTGATGGCATTGGATCCTGGAGGCTTCACTTAATAATCAAGAGATCTATCTTTCCTGGCTCCTGGACTTACTTTAAAAACCATTGAAGGCAAAGGTCTTCAGCTGCTAATCTTACCGCAGTATTCTTCTATATTATGTTGAGCTTTTGTTTATCCTAGTGTCAACTTCTAGAAAGAATGAAGAGGGGAAAAATCTCCTCACTTGGTATATCACCTAATTACAACATGCTTTACTTTTCTGGAATATTCCTTAGTGGAATAGTGGCAGTTAACTACTAAAAATAAGGCCTGCTGAATTCAGTGACATTTATTCACAGAAAAGTCAATACAATATAGGATTGTGCCTCAAGTAGTTTCTGGTGGGAATTGTGTTCTGTAATTTTATAATCACATCTTTTTGCCAGTATTGTTTCAGCAAAAAATGGTCTGATTCTGATGTTTAAGACAAAAGTCACTGAAATTCCCCTGCAAAGATCTCACCCTAATCCTGTATATTTTTATATACAGTTTCTTTGAATGTCTTATTCTTGAAAAGTCTCCTTTTAGTGCATTTTTAATAGAAAGCCACACTGAAAAAGATGGAGAAATATTAATGTATATATGTTGTGGTTCACACATTAGCCTGAGAAGTAGGAATTAAGTTACTTTTTATTAAACCGTCAGCCTAATTGAATTTGTTCTTATGCATTCTAAATTCATAAAATATATATATTTTAAGCATATTTTTATATGTCTGCTAGTTTTATTTTCCTTCACTGTTTTAGCGTTCATTGCATTTGCATTGCACTTTCATTCATTGCAACATAAGGCTTTGGAAAAATTACCCCCCAAAAAAATACAATTCCAGTCTTTGATTGGCTCTCACTGCCTCACACAGTCATCTTATACCCAGTGAGTGTATTCTGAATACTTTCCATGGTCTGATCCTTTGGCTGTCCTTCTCCAACCTTCTGTGCTCAAAAGGTCTCTTGGTTCTTATTAATACCTTCCAAAATGAATGAAGTGCTGAAGTGACAGTTCAGCCAACTTGAGGCTTTCACTTAGCTCCAGGACAAGCAAGCACAGAGGCAGCCACAGTGCTGCCATTTCCCCTCCACACAGTAATGTCACTCTCTTCCCAACCTAGGAAGAGAAGAGATAATAAACAAGGAACATTCTTTCTGATCCCTTAATAACAGCTCTACTGAATCATGTGATGGGGAGGGTTAAAATGGAGCATTCATTCACATCCCAAACATTGGATGCATTGGGTGATTAAAAAAAAAAAGTACTGTACATTTGTAAGTATGTATGTATATGTATGTGCATAATTAACCCTGAGCAAGATCTGGCCAATTTTCAGATATAATATTTCTTTTGCCAGCTACTCTCTCCACACACACACACACCGTAAATGTCATCTGGTTCTTTTCAGTTTTCTAATGATTTGCTAATGGACAGACAGACTGAGTTCTGAGCCCGTTTACATAATTTCTTTCCAACGTTCTATTGGATTGGAAAGAATAAAAAAGTAAGATTTTGTTTGTGCTTCCCCATGTAGCATGCCACTTAGCTAATGTTTGCCAGGTGTAAGCAAAAAAACCTCCTAACTTGTGTCAAATGCCCATTATCAAAGTTAAAAAGCCAGCAAATTTTAATTCCTGCTAGATTTCAACCCCATCTCAAGGTTTCCATTTCTGACAATTTATTGGGACCATTTTACCCTGTGATCTCAATAAAAATACTTTATTATTATTATTTTTTTAATATAAAGGTTATACTATAGCTTATTCAATGCCTAAACCATGACTTTTCAAATAATCTACAGTAGCTGGGTTTATTCAGTTTCTTTATCAAAGTTTTAAAAAATGAGTTTATGGCTTACTGCAATATATGAAATATATATATTTCCTTCTGCTAATAATTAGTCACGATATTTTGAAGCTTATCACATGATTGATCCTGTCTCCATTTTTCTGTTTGTCCTTTTATGCGAATTCAACATTTACTGAAGAAAAAGCAGTTTGAACTATAATATTCTAATACCCAATGGAGAAGGAATCATGTCACAGGATTAATTCAGTTTTGGATTCACTTATAACTTAGACATGCGTAGGACTTAGGGCAGAAAGAAGATGGAATGTGCATATCAATGAGGATGCCTCTCACTGAACTTTCTCTACTTCTCTGAGATAAAGTACACATAATCTTAGAAAACCATGGAGTCATAATAGTCGTAAGGGGGCATTTTAGCCATTGAGACCAATATTTGGCTCAGTCCATACATCCAAAATCAAATATCCCTGACAAATAGCTGTCTTGCATCCTTTTGAATGTAACTAGTGAAGGAAATCATGTCACATCACCTACATTGTATTTTATTTTGTTTGGCAACCAATCTAAATCTAAATAAGTAAAGCTCAGGATCATTGCTTCCGCTGTCAAACTGCTCTGTTAGGAAGTTGTTGGTTTTCTACTTCGAACATTTAATGCCCTCTGCTTGCTGTGATTTCAGTCTGTTATTCTGTATCCTGCACTCTTAGATCTCATCTCAGACTCTTCTTCCCAAGCCTAGAGATTCCCAATTCCTTCAATCTTTCTTCTTAAGTATGGTGGCCTGCTGGGGGTTTTCAGGGATTCAGGAGAACCTCTAGCTAAGATTTGGTGCAGTTCGGAGAACCCCAACTCCTGGCTGGCCCTGCCCACCCCATCCCTCTCAGGAGTCCCCATATGGCCCGTTTTGGATGCAGGTAAGTGCAGGGCACACACGGAGGCTGAGCGAGTGCAAAAAAAGGGCCTACCGGAAGTTCAGGAAGGCGGGAAATGGGCTCGTTGCATCCGGAGCCTGGGGAGGCCGTTTTCACCTTCCCGGAGGCTCAAGAAAAGGCTCCGGAGCCCGGAGAGGGCAAAAAATGCCGCCGCCCCTGTAGTGCAGGAGGCCGACTAGGCCATACTCACCATGGCCATGCCCACACAGCAACCGGGAAGAGAACCCCTTGTTAAATTTTTTGAAGCCCAGCCCTGTTCTTAAGACTTGGATTTTTGACCAGTTTTTCAAAATACAAACTACTGAAATAATAATAATTGGTGGTATATCAAGTATATAAATACACACTTAATCTCGTTGCTGCTTTTGAAGATTCAGTCTCCTCCAATTTCCTTCAAATTCCTTCAGTAGACACAGTTCATTTGGCCCTGGAGATTTCATCTCACTTAAAGAGATATTCCCAGACCAACTTTTTGTCATTCTCAAGCTTCTATCCTGCCATTTTCTTGCTGATCTTCACAGTTCCTGGTGAAACAAATTCCCTTGATGGAGAAGACGGAGTGAAATATGGATTGAGTATCTTTATTTTTTTTCTTTATTCATTGTTAGCATTTTAAGCATTTTACCAACTTCATTGAGCAGTTGGTATACTGATTCTTTTTTTTATTATTCTGAACATATACATATCCTCTCTCTACAATTCTACATTACATGTCTGTCTTGTTCCTTGGTGATCTGATCCTCTTTGCACTTTTTCTTTCTTTTTTCTTTTCAGATTTTTTTTTTTTGGGTGCAGCGATATTAGCCGTCTCTGCTTTTCATCTTTTTCTCCCTTGTACTTGTTTGTGACTCTGCTTTTAGTACCTACTTCTTTCAAAATTTCTAACCACCATGGGATTCTTTTTCCATTAGCTTCTCCTGCCATGAAATCCAACTTATCGCTGCTCTGAGTTAATTAAAATCTATTATCTTGACGTCCAATATGTGTGTTTGACTACATGCATCTTTGTGTACCCTAAAAACAAGAATTCCCACATTACTCTATTACTTTTTCCCAGGTTGCTGTTATTTCCATTTAGCTTCCTATTGGCTAGTGTCATATCCAGGAAAACATATCCCTTCCCATCTTTTTCCACCACCTAAAGGAAGTGGTTGTCCACAAGATACATCAGGAATTTCCTGAAAAGACCATGCTTCCCAGCAGTAAATGAAAATCTCCCTCCCAACACTACTAGTTCAAACTCTTTGAAAATGCAAAATTTTAGTTTTGGAAATCATCTCCACATCTTTTCCATTGGATGGGCAATGGCAGTCACCAGCAACAATATTACCTTTATGTTTATACCATAGGATTATAGGACTACTACTATTAAGGCTGCAAAGTCCGGACAATCAGAAGATGGCAGCAAACAATAAGGATTGTCTGTATTTCCTTGCTTGCATCTGGTGACCATCCAGAGTACTGCAGTCCATTTTTGCAACTCGTATATTGCAAACTATTTAATTTAAATCAAATGCTCTCTGTAGTGTCACCATATTAAACATTCAGTTGGATTTCTGAGAGATCAGGGTTACTTCTTCCAACTCACACCATGCCTCTATAAGTGGCAGTTATAGTTATACGTAATCAGTAATTCGATGCTCCCATATAACACCCCTCCTGCGCGAGCTGCACTGGCTTCCGGTGGTCTTCCGGGTGCAATTCA
>JANHFT010002535.1:141234-152957 GCA_032467955.1 Pseudoxenodon macrops
TTCAACCTACTGTGTTTTTCCCTTGATACCTCTACTGCTGTGATGTCCTTAACAGATACCGATGTGACATGCAAAGCTCTGAAATAGAAGCTCTAGGGTGCTTTATCTCCTGTTCCTGCAATAAGCAGTGACAGTCTACGTTTTCTTCTCCATAGGCACTGTTCATAGTCATTTCATTAACAACTCCCTGTGAATTAAAAGGCTTGCACAGTGGGGGAGGGAGTGGATGGCATCATTATTAGGAGGTAAAGATCAAAATGAAAGATGATATCCCAACTATCTCTCATGCCATGGACACAAAAGTTACCTGAGTCTTCTCTTTCCACATGGATGGTGAAAGACTGCTGAAACAGGATTTTAACCTTTGCATGATACTTGTCTAAATTCCATCTCAGGCCAAGACTGCAGATGTTTTTTGTCCCAAAAGAAGTCGTTATTTGAAACCAACGTGACAAGGAATAGGCTACTAGTACTGTATCTGGTCTGCAGTAATAAAAGCCAACCATTAGGTGCCATAAAATGTTCGGTTTTTCAATCGCTCTTTTTGTAGCTTCTAGGGGTTGTCCACATTTTTGCAACCCATCTTTAAGAGCCCTAGAGAGAATGATTTGATAGGATAAGCTTTCTGCTCACTGCAGCTACATATGAAGAAGAACTGTATAACATAGCAATCAAGAAAAAGAAAGAAGCCTTCAAATTCAAATGTTATCCTACAGCAGAGGAGGGAAGTATGGCCCCTTTATGACTTGTGCACTTCAACTCCCAGAATTCCTGAGCCATCATGGCTGGCTTAGGAATTCTGGGAGTTGAAGTCCTCAGGTCCATAAAAGAGCCATAGTTCCCCATCCCTGTCCTACAGAAACCTCCTACTGAACAGTAAGATTCCTTCCACTGATGGTTTTTGATTCGGCTTTGTTGTTAGTTGAAGGAATTGGAATAGTCTCCAATTCCTTCAACTAACAATAAAGCCGAATCAAAAGCCATCAACCCAATTGTCCTTAGTCCCTCTCAAAATATATTCTCAGGCTTAAATGGAGTTTATGGAACTTCCTGGGTGGTGGAAGAGATGGCAGCTTTATCAAGGGGATTGTTAGGGGAACAGATAACCTCCTGAATCAATTATGGCTTGGAGTGGCCTGTAGACCCTTGGCCATTTAGAAAATAACATGAAACAGAAAGAAGAAAATCAGAGGTTCTCAGACCCTCAGGTCCTACCTAGAGTGATGCCATCATTCAGTGAAAGTAACTGGCAAGAAATCTAAATCAAAAAATATTTATTCTTTGGCTAATTTAAACAAACTTTTGGGTACTAAAAGAGGTAACTGCAGTAGCATCCCCCAGCTTGCTATATTATGGTCATGTTACGCTTCAGTCCAATAATCTGCAGCCATATCAAGAACCTCATAGAATGGACAAGGTTGACCTGATTTAGGAACCCCAGTATATTTTCTCACGGTGGTCTTGAGAAGCCAAAAAGAAAGCAGTAGTGCTCTCCCGCTGTAGCCCTTTGAGAGCTATCTCGACTTTGAATGCGGGAGTTCTTGTAGATTCATCCTAAAAAATACAGAGTTATTGGATGAAAACCATGGAGTGTTGTTTAATCCACATAACACCCTAAACCAGAACAAGCACAATATGTGAATGCAAAATTTTTGGTGTATAAAGCTAATACTTTTCTGAAATCCATGTAAACCAACAGAGCTCTTCTTATCTTAGCAAAACAAATTTGTGTTTGCCTAAACAATATAAAAAAATCAAGTCTAGTACTAATGGAGATTTTTGTAGGTAAATTGTTTTGGGAATGACCCAGCTGCATTTTTTTCATTAAAACTTCCAATACAACTCTTCACTTCCCTTTGCGATAGTAGTAGCCTTGTTGTCTGTAACTTTTGTCCCATTTTATCTGCTACTAATATAACATTAAAGTTTGCATTACTGCTTCCGAGCAATTTGTTAAATGTCTGTTTTCACACTGTACTGTAAGATTGAAGATACTTTACTTTCAGACTTCCAAGTCTGGATATTTATTGATAGGTAAGTTTTCCAGAGCACAGTCCCTGATCTCAGAGGAGTAATAAAGAAGAGAGAAGGTGAGTGTTAGAGTTTAAAGAAGATACTTGCCTTTACTATAGGAAGAACAAGAAGAACAGATGCAAACACTTAGGAATCAACAGTTGAACTTGATGGATGGTGGGTTCAAGGATATCTGAACTCAGTGGAAGCTATAATGTGGAAGCTAAAATGGAGCAATCTCTATTGACAGATGATGAGTGCCATGGCTGCTTGCTATTAATCTGCAATGCAAAGTCCTTTTTTTCAAAAGCCATTTCAACGAAATCCATGGAATTGAGTTAATGATGTAGAAAAGAGTTGCATAGTCTTCTTCTGCTGTAAGAATGAGTAGCTTTCTGTAAATTTGGGCCTCTGGCAAGCTGAGACCCTCCATTTCCCCTTTTTCTGGTCATCTTCAGTCAGATGTCTAGTTTGCTCTTTTCTCACTTCTGACACCTCCTGAAATGGCAGAAAGTAATTGCTACATTCTGTATGGATCATCTTCACAAATCATGATAAGCAAGCCCCATCAGGGAACAGGCTTTCCCTTCCTAAGTATTGTTGCAAACCACAGAAAATCACCTGGAGGGGGTACAGATAACTAACAATCTGAATTGGTTTCTCCACATGCCATCCTTGGCGAAGCGTGCAAACTAGTGTCTGCATTTCCTGCGTCAGATGAGGAGAGTGCATCTTTCTCCTTATATCCTGTCCACTTTTTACAGAGGCACAACTGAGAACGTTTTAACTGATATTGTTTTAAAAAATAAAAACATTTATAAAAAAATAAAAATAAAAATAAATTGAGAACGTTTTAACAAACTGCATTACAGTTTGGTTTGGTGGTAGCAGTGCCTCAGGTAGAAAGTCCATACAGAGAGTGGTAAGGATAGCCGAGAAGATTATAGGAAGCTCCCTTCCTGTCATTCAGGATACTGCTTATAAGCACTATGTGCTTAGAGTTCAATGCATTGTTAGAGACCCCACACACCCACTTTTATGGTCTGTTTCTGTTGCTCCCCTCTGGGAAGAGGTTTCAAAGTATTTCTAATAGGACTACCAGATTCTGTAACAGCTTTATTCCATATGCCATCTGTGTGGTCAACTCTCAAAATTCGTTTTTCTCACCATGTAGCTGTATACATCTGAACTACACTGTTGTTTCTCTGTGCCATATAATATATGCATAGTTTTGTATTTATTTATTTTATCATGTTTGTGTAGTGTATGTTGTGTCTTCGAAGTTATAAGCGTGATAACGGAGCGGCCCAATGTTATTGGCTGCCTGAGATCAGCGTTGAGGTGGGAGAAACACAGCCTTGCAATAGGCCAACCCGTCTGACAGCGGACTATATAAAGGACTGTTAGACAAGAAGCTGCGCCAGGTTCCTGAGTTGCCTCTTGGCACTGTTAGCGGTTATATGTTAGCAATAAACAGTTGTTATCGTAGAAACAATCTATCTCGTCTCAATCATTGCTACCCGCGCTGAGTTTTCAATAGTGTATATTGAGGGTGGTGACCCTTTGAGAGCTGTATGCAATGAAATTTCATTTTAATATTTGATTAGTGTACATTCAAAGTGACAATAAAGTTATTCTAGCTATTCTATCATCTGAAGCCCATGAGCTAGATCCCTGTTTTAGTATGACTTGATAACAAGCCCTACTTGTTTCTATTTCTTGATCTCTTCCCACTGTCTATCTCTCTAAGTTGCTAATACCAGAAGCTATAGTCCCAATACATCTGTAAAGAATCAGTTGGGAAATTTTCTACATCATTAACTCAATACTTTCATGTACTTTCAATACAACATTTCTACTATATCCAAATGCTTTCTCAGGTTCTTCTTACCAATCTCATTTGTGACTGGAGGTAATGAAGCTTTTCTTGGTTGCCCCTATATAGGGGGTGTTGTAAATCCACTGAGAATTTTTTGTAACTGGCAATCTTAAAAACCAAACAAGAAAATTAAACACCTCCTTGCTGTTTTCAGCTTTACATCATTTTTTGTGTGTGATGACAGTAATAGTGATAAGATTAGAATATAAAATGCAGTGATCTGCCAGAGTCTTACAGGTGATCTGCTGAAGCACTGCTACATTTCTTCCTCTTACCAGCTAGGAATCAACAGATAATTGTGGATTCAAATTATCTTCAGATGATAAGTTTTTTGAAGAATCAACCTTTTTCTATTGCTCAATTAAGACAATTAAGCATATAAGCTATTAAAATAGTAATTGTACCACACCCAAAATCTTTCTGCATAATAGATACATGCATAGTTCAAGGGAAGTATTTACTGAACATAAATGACAGTCTGGAATCTGCCTGATTAATGTTATGTTAACATATTTTAATAAGTAATAAGTATATTTTTAGAAAGTGGGAATCTTCAAATAAATAGAACAGTGGGTTCTTTTTTCTTTCAAATGAAGCATCTTCCTTAGCGTGTGATCAAATCCATGATTGTATGTAGTCAATGCTCAATAAACACGGAACATTTTCAGTAATGCATTTTAAGAGCCCAAGAACCAAGTTTCATTGTTTTTTTCAACATCTTTTCAACTATGTGTCCCTACATCGTCTATTAGTTATGAGGGTAGGGAACTTGCAATGAAAATCAGTGCGTCCTTTTTATACCTCATTATGATTTGCTTGTTTGGAGTTTGTTCAAGAAGCCTGTTCCATGTTAAGGCATTTTGAAGTGAGTGCTTTGGCATGCACTACATTATGTTTCACATTATTGTCATGTCAACTCTATAGACAAGTGAATGTCAAGCACTAAATCAGCTGCTTTTTACTTGCAATGCTCATGCTTTACCATTGAACTATAAACTTTCCTATTAAGTCAAAAGTTTCATTTCTCCAATCATCTATCCACTGTTTGGGTAACATGAATCATCTTTTGGCTGAGTTCACATATACCACTAAGCTACAAACATGGTTTATTTGGTTTTTGGCTTGGCATAATGCATAAACCAAATTTTTGTGACTTGTAAGCCTCGGTGTACTGTAGCTTATTGCACGGGGCAAAGTCCCTAGCTCACTAGTTCAATTAACCACGGTTAAATGAGCCGTGACTTCATACAATACACGAATGCAAAAATAACGAGCAGTAGCAGAGATGGGTGAATGCTGAGTCCAAGGCTGCGCTGTGCCTAGGATTTAGCTTTCGCTGTGGCATAGAAAGTGTTGGCACAGGAATCCTTGTCCCATTTTCAAAACGGCTTTCCAATTTGGCTCAGACTAGAACATGTTTTGCTTTACAAAGTTCTGTGTAGTTCAGCACTGAGGTGAATTGGCAGGAAAACCTAGAGGAACAGCAGCTGCTGCTGGGGGTCATGACCGAATTGCATTGGCGAGACTTGAGTATTGGAAAGTTGCCAATATCCAATGAAATATTTTGTGAGCCCAAGATGTGAGCTCTATAAATAAAATTACTAAATCATTCATCTTTCCTGAGTGTTGTTGCACCAAAGTTTGGAAAGATGCAGAAGGCTCTTTTTTCACTTTATGCCGTGCTGCTACATTAGTCAATCATGTATAATGCACTCAGCGGGAATTATACAGAGAATAGTTCAGGAAACCTTGTATGCTACCAGAGTAAGGGACAGAAATCAAGGCTATGGAGTCATTTAATGTTTGCCTGTTTTAATGTTGTTGCATTGTCACTTGTGTGTTTTTCTAAATAAATCAGAGAGGTGACAGCAACTAGCCCGCCTCTACAGGAGAAAAAAAAGTTATGTATGATATATAACTCAAGAGGGTTGACAGGATACACAGCTAGTTGAAGCACAAGCTGTTTTCATAAGGTTTTCTCAGCCAAGATTGTCTGAGAGTCTTTTCTTTTTTGTTGGCAATATTACAGCAGGCTGCTGCTTCTTCTCCTTCTCCTCCTCCTGTTCCTCCTCCTCCTCCTTTTTCTTCCTCTTCTTCCATTTCCATCAAGTGTCCTGCAGGGGACACCAACACCTGCAGCCTAGCTCTCCAAGCTCCATCCTCTCAAAAGATGTCAAGATGACTCCAACCCTGCAGACTTTGAAAGAAGGAGGAGATATTTTGTGCCCGATAGTCATGGTGACAGTATCTTACCTCCTTATCAGAGAGTAGAATTCACAGCATGCAAAGCTATCATGTTATGCACTTGATTTTGGTTTAGTGTGTTTCGTGAACTTTCTCATTATGATTTAATAATAATTTTTATGGCTTAGCATGATGTGCAAATGTAGAGTGTATTCCATATGATAGCTTATTTAGTAAAACACAATTAAGCAAACCATGTTTAGTCTATTACATGAACACAGTACTTTCTTCTCATCAAGTCACAATCAATTGGAGTTTTGCAAAATATGCTTCTGTTCGCACAACACAACTAGCCCAGTGGGGAACAGATTTAGCTGTTGTATTCAAAGAGTCAGCATTTCCTGTAGGACTCGACTATCCTTCCCCATCAGAGTTCCTTCAGGTTTTTTGGGATTACAGTGCACATTATTCCTAGTCATCATAGATTGTAGGTCTGTAGAAGGAATTTGTTTCTTATCCTAATTTTGATTTATGTTAATTTGTGCATCTTTGCATTTTGTGGCTTTGCAAGCCATGTGAGGCCAATCTATTTGGATTGTTCACTGTATTGTGTGAGTATGGACTGGATTCATTCATCACAGAAAGCTAGACGTGAGAGGGATAATTTGGTCCACTGTCCTGCTTAGTGCAGGATCCAGTACAGCCTCTCTGACAGATGACCATTTGACTTCTGAAGATCTCCAAAGAAAGATAATTCTTACTTCATGTTGTAGCCTCATCTCCTGGCTAACAACTTGGAGAATTTAAGTGTGTTAGGAAATTGCATCAACCCATATGGAAGATCAATCACATTTTGTTTGAATTTTAGCTGTGTGCACCCTCCCCACAAAAGACTTTGTGTGAGTTCTGCATGGGATTTCTGTCTCCGTCCTTTTCTTAATATTTCAGGTGATGCTTCCAATAAATACAAAGATTTTTCTCTGTAGTTTTGTAAGTGCAGAATGTTTGCCTAGTGCAGGACTGCCAAACTCCCAGCCAACGGGCTGGATGTGTTGCGTGCTGGCCACGCCCATGCCCTATTTAGCGAAGGGGGTGAAAGTCCCAATATGTCATGTGATGTCACCGTGACAACGTGAGCTGGACATCTGTGACCTAGTGCTGCTTGTACTCAAAGTTATGAATCAAAGGAAGAGCTGCCTTGTGAATGAGCATCTTTAGGTTGATAGGCAATGAACAGAGAAGTATAGGAGATCCATAGGGTTCTTTCCCTACTTCCTTGCTTAATCTCTTTTCTCATAATGCTCACTTCAGGGCTTTGAGTCTGAAATCCCTATGGACGTTTTAGAAAATACTAGTAATTGTTTTCTTGCATCCTTCCTCCATCCCTAGTTCAGTTCTCTTTTTCTAGGAGGTGGCTGCTGCTGCTGATCTCTTAGGTTTGGCTGAATCATCATATGATTTGTGAGGCTGGGGGAAAAACTGCTGGTAGCTGGAAAAGAAGAGGCAAAGATGAGAAGAGGCTCAGTTAGCAGTTGAAGGCTAGGTTTATTCAATACTGTTAATTGGGTCAGTGGTGCATTGTGTGGGCGATGCAGTTGTTCTCACTTTGCAACTTCCTAAAATGATGCATGAATCTGTATGTTGCTCCCCACAAATAAACCTAATGATTTGAGCAAGCGATAAATATATCACTGTTTATTACTGAATTTATATCTCTGTTTCATGGGAGGGAGGGAGTCTCAAACTTTGCAGCACAACAATTGTCCAATATCAATCAGAATAGAGCTGGAAGGGACCTTGGAGGCCTTTTAGCCCAGCCTACTATTGCAGACAAGTGACAGTTCAGTCTCTTCTTAAAAACCTCCAGTGATGAAGCACCCATAATTTCTGAAGGCAAACTGTTCTATTGGTTAATTGTCATCCTTGTTAGGAAGTTTCTCCTTAATTCCAGGTTGCTTCTCTCCTTGATTAGTTTCCATCCATTGTTTCTTGTCCTGCCCTCTGCTGCTTTGGTTGACCCCCCCTCCTCTTTGTGGCAACCTCTCAAATACTGGAATACTACTGTTATGTCCCTCCTAATCCTTCTTTTCTCGAGAATAGCTATACCCAAACCGTTCTTCATATGTTTTAATTTCCAGGCCTTTAATTGTCTTAGTTGCTCTTCTTTGCGCTTTTTCAAAAGTCTCAACATTTTTTTGGTAATATGGTAACCAAAACTGAATGCAGTATTCCAAGAGTGGCCTTACTAAGACTTTATAAAGTGGTACTAATCAGGGGTGGGTTGTAATTTACCTTGCTGGCGGTTTTCTGCCTTCTGCGCCATGTGGGCACGCCTTGTGCGCATGCATACGCACCCTGTGTGTGCGCATGCGCAGTAAAAAAAGCCCCAAAAATTAAAAAAAATAAAGGCCGAAAATAAGATGGTGGCGCATGCGCAGTGCCAGAAATTCACCTTCTGCGCATGCACAGAAGAAAACAAATTCCCCAAAAAAGATGTCGGCGCCCACAAAGCAACAGAACCGTCTCCGTGACGTTACCAGTGGCCTACTACCTACTCAGTAGAACCAGTCCGAACCGGTAGGAACCCACCTCTGGTACTAATACTTCAAATGATTTTTATTTCGTGCCTCTGTTTATACAACAAAGGATAGTGTTAGTTTTTTTGGCGGCGGCTGCACACTGCACACAGCCACACACTGTTGGCTCATATCATAGTGAAAATCTTGGGTATTTTATTCTTGAACCATGAGTTCATCTAGAAAAAGCAGATGATGGGGAAAGGCAAGTGGCTACTCCAGCACTCTGTCTGACCAGTGACTGTACTAAGTACGTCTTGGTGTTTTTCCCAATCTACTGATTCTATGAACAGGACCGCGTTTACATGCAGTAAACCTCACAAAACGTTTTGAGTAAATAAGCAGATTAATATAAACAGATATCCAGTATGTCCATCAAAATTACACAAATTCAGCTTCTGCTATAAAAATGCCCAAAGAATGGGAAAATCTTTGACTTTTCCATATTTGATACCCACTGACCAAGTCTTACCTTCTACTGGAATTGAACAAAGTGAGTCCATGCTTTTAGCTGGTCGAATGGCTGCTTTCTCTGTAGAAGGGAAAGGATGTCAAATGTTTGAAATATAACCACACACTGCAGTTATACAGAAATGAAAATGGTTAACAAGTGCAGCTGCAAAGCAGAAAAAGATTTAATATCCTGAGTATACATACAGCTCTATCTTTAATTTACAGCGAAAACTAAGGTTTATCAGCTAGCAAGGTATAAGAGGTGCAATGCTTTCTTAGCTTTTTTTTTTAGCACAGTGAAAAAAGCAAGTTTTATTCAGTATGTTTATCGGCCAAAAGAGTGATACGATTTTTTTGCAAGGATTTTCTGAGTTGCTTATTCATAAACCATGAATAATTGTGCATTGTTCTCTATTCAAGTGAGCCCACGATCTTCTCCCTAAGGCAGAGTGTTGGGCTGTTAATCAAGAGTGGATTATTATTTTCTTCCTCCTTCCTCATTGTGACAACTGTTTGGACACCTGTCCTTCATGTAAGGTACTTATCTGGTAATAATTTTTTTTTTTGCAAAAATTAAAAGCTACGCTTTTAATCTTCTTTGTATCTTCTTTTCTCTACAAGGATTGTTGGAGTGGAGCCGGTACATTTCTTTAATAAGATAGTGATTATCTCATAAGGATTCTAATCAGAAACCCCAGACAAGATGGACACATATTCCAGGACTCCTTAATAAAATGACTGGCATAGGCATATTCTTAGTAACAGCTTGGGCAGATGCACACTTGACCTCTGCCTGCGCATGCATTCAGCGAATTCAGAAATGCATGTTCAACACAGTAAAATAATAGACAGTATTCACAGCAAGAATTTCACAGGCTTTGGGATATGACTGCCTGTTATTGTCCTACTGAAGTGATACTTGGCATGATGCAAGAGGTTAAATATGCAATCTCCCCCATGCTGTTGTCAAGCACGGCTCATACTAGCTTTTAATCCTTGTTACTTTATTAGTATGAATGATCTTTTGCAAAGTGCTGGGATGAGGGATTTTTTTCTTTTCCTGTTGGCCAAGGCCAAGCTAAGGGAGAAAAGAGAAGCCATATTAACGAAGGCCATAGGGAGTCTTTACCAGAGATTTTTTGTCCTCGAACAAACACACTTCCATTGCGGCTCAGTTTAGTCTTAGCTTCTGATCCTGACCGGCCCAGGTTAAAAATAGACTTCCATTTCTTGGACTTTGTGGATAATTTTCTCCTGAAAGATAAAATCGAAGATCCGTAAATAAGTAGCAACGGTTAACAGTTAAGATTAATATGTTTTTAATGTGTCCCTGTTGTTTGCCTTCATTTCCTCTCAGACTTTATTTTACCGCTTTTCACAGTTGTAGCCAAGAAAGACTGGAGCATCTCCAGCTAAAAAAAGACCTGGTAGCAGATGGTGTGAAGGCTTTGATTTGAAACATAGAGGGCTCTTGCCATCCGAGTAGCCAAGAGGCTAGACAGTTTGACCCAGAAAATGACTGCTTTCCCTTTCCCACTAATTACATATGTTATATTATGTATGATGTGGGAAATGGCCTTTCATGACTGGCCAACTCCACCCAGTGAAATTATGGGTAAAATAACATTTGACCTCAGGCCGTTGAGTTCAGTACAGCCTGCCATTCATGCTAATTCTTTATGGGATTCGGGATTTATTACTCGTACAAAGATGTGGCTACTCAAGCCCTAATTTATATTATGAGAACATGATCAAATGCCATGTGCCAACAGCAATTTAAGTATCTAAAAAGTACTGATGATGATCCCATTGTGGCTGGATAATATAAGTCTTGCATAACAGCCTTTGCCATCCTTCAGGGGTATCCAACTATGCATAAGAGTAAAATATAGAACATCGGATATGCTACACAAATAAGGAATGAAGATTAAGGTACATATTGCAAATGCAATTGCGGAAGGTTACCAGTAGGTGGCTGTCTTATCACAGGTGCCTCAAGCCTTTGCATTCCACTCCTATTGATCAAACATTTGAAATGAAACAAAGCAGAAAAACTATTCCTGGATCCATCTGTCTGCCTGATACTGGAGGTACTGACTCTGACCAGGGCTTTAATGTTATCCTTCTCACAGCAATGTTGAGGAATTAAGGGGGGGGGGAAACGTCTGTATATATTTAAACACATATTTCAAGTTTTGACATATCTATACAGTGCTGAGGGATGTGGTGGCTCAGTGGCTAAGACGCTGAGCTTGTCGATCAGAAAGGTTGGCAGGTTGGTGGTTTTAATCCCTGGCGCCACGTAATGGAGTGAGCTCCTGTTACTTGTTCCAGCTTCTGCCAACCTAGCAGTTCAAAAACACGTAAAAAATGCAAATAGAACCATAGGGACCACCTTTGGTGGAAAGGTAACAGCATTCCGTGCTCCTTCGCCATTTAATCATGCTGGCCACATGACCACGGAGACGTCTTCAGACAGCGCTGGCTCTTCGGCTTTGAAACAGAGATGAGCATCACCCCCTAGAGTCAGGAACGACTAGCACATACCGTATTTTTCAGAGTATAAGACGCACCTGAGTTTTTGGGGAGGAAAATAGGGGGGGAAATCTGCCTACCAG
>JANHFT010002536.1:0-13344 GCA_032467955.1 Pseudoxenodon macrops
AAGACTCAGTCCTATTGGTCGTCAGGACAGAGGACTTCCCATGCATGGATGCTAGCTCCACCCACTATGGAGAATGAAGGAGGGGAGGCAGAACAGAACCTTTCAGCATCCTACCAATCAGCTGGAGCTAGTTCCATAGAAAGGAAGAGAACCTTTGTAAAACAGGGCTCCCAATCCCAATCCCACACAGCTGTCTTGTCATTTCTGATAATATAGAAAGTCAATGAGACATTAAGGAACAGAAGAATGGATGCCCCACTACCTTCCCAGCTCTAAAACCATAACCAGAGTTGTCTCAGTACTAAATCCTAGTCTGAAACCTGACTGAAATAGGTTTAGATATTCCATTTCCTCCAGGGTTCTCCTCAGCTGCTCATAGATCACTTTCTCAATAAGCTTCCCAAAAAGGGGAAGTAGGAGATTAGTGAAAAGTTATTGAAGTGTTGGGTAGAAGGATGGACTCTTGAGAAGGGGGTACACTATTGTCTCTTTCAAGGATGGGGCACCAGTTCCTCTATCAAAGAAGCTGCCACAACAGCCTAGACCCAACTGTGGGTCACCTCCCTCGCCACTTTCATAAGCCAGGAAGGACCCAAATTCAGTAAACAAGTGGCTGAACTGAGAGCACAGAAACCCTATTTTTTCAGGAATCACTGGCTCAGTCACCCCAGCTCATACCACCAGATGGTACCACGGGCACTTCAGACTGTCCTCCTCAGTCAGAGTCCAAGGCACAGCAAATCTGAGTGATATGAAATCATTCTTTTTATCCATTTTCTTATCAATGTATTTGAATATTTGGGAGCACCATATAATACTATTGCATTTCAGTTTCAGCCTGGTACTCTCCTGTACAGTTGTTGATACACAGAATTCATGTTTCCTTCAATTATGGCAAGCTGTTGAAATTCTGAAGAAGCAAAGGCTCTCCAGATCATGACCCTACCAATTAGCAATAGCAATAGCACTTATATACTGCTTCCCAGTGATTTACAACCCTCTCTACATGGTTTACAGAATCAGCATATTGCCCAAAACAATTTGGGTCCTCATTTTACCAACCTCAGAAGGATGAGTCAACTTTGAGACGCTCAAAATCGAACTTCTAGAGTGAGCAGTGAGTTAGCCTGCAGTACTGCATTCTAACCACTGCGCCCCCACAGCTCTTACTAAATGTTTGAAAGGTGAAATGATATTCTTATTGTGGAATGCAGGATTTAGTTTTTACCATAAAGAATTAGAGGATTAACCACGCACCTTTGGGCAAATTTGACATGAGCATCAGTGTTCTTTGTAAGCAATGCCCTCTGCATTACTATTTTCCCATTAATTTCATTTTTCCCTAATGCTCTTTTGTGGTGAAATCACAACAAGATGAGAGAGGCCATTCCTGGATAGTATTCTGTGACTTCTTCTGACTTCTTGGATAATTTTAGAAGACATTCTTGGACTGACACCAACATAACTGCTGTTCTTAGTAAGATCCACTATTTTTTCAAATTGTATCCTTTTCAAGACTTTATCTCTGACTTTAGATTCGTGCAATCCCAGAGCTTTTGAAATAGTTCTTTCAGATTGATGGGCATCAATTATTATATACACAAGCTTTACATTTTTTTAAAGTAAGCCATAATCTACCTTTATATATTATGTAGAGAGAACTACTGTGTGGCAAATGAAGGCAAAAATTTACATAGGGTAGGAGTGGCCAAGTCAACCTTTGTTGTTTAATGAAGTGTTCATATAATTCACTTTAGCTGCCCTTTTAATTGTATGGACTGAAGCAAGAAATCTAATTTCTTTTTGACTTTGTTTATAACATAAAGAAAGCAAACACTAAACTGTAGCTTTATTTATTAATCACCTACTTTTATATATCAATAGGACCTATATGAAACTCTTTTGCAAAGATATACAAAACATCAGAAGATTAAAAAAATTTTTTACTACTTCTTCTCAGACCTGCACAGTATATCGTATTTTTCAAGCAAAATTCTGAAAATCCAAAAATATTATTTAGAATTATTTTACAGTGATTTTTAATGCTGTTCTTTTCTCTCAACACGTGGAAGTTTCCACCTCTTATAATAGCTAACAATATTACCCCCTCCCCCTCATCCCTCTCTCTGATAAAATCTGGGAACCAGTGCAAAAGCAGTATCAAAGAAGCATCAAAACCAATCATCAATTACAAAATGGGCTGACAGCAGAATCCAATGCCTTTTTAAAAAGAAATTCTTAATTGCCAATAGACTACAGAGGCAATGGAAATAAATTTCTATGCCTTGGGGCACAGCATTCCATGTACGGGACACTGCATAGAGACATCTCAGCTTTATGCCTGCCTGACTAGCTTTATTAGGTCAGGGATGCAAATCGTCCTGAAATAATTATCAGAGCACACGGGCAATAACATGGGGAAGAAAAGAGTCTTTTCAGAAGCAAAGCAAAGCAAAGATCCACAACTACACTTTGAACTGACCATCGGAAAAAATAACCGTTTTAGCATGTAAAAAATGAAATTCAGTTTTAATATGACAACAATGCCTAGCTCATGCCAGCAATCAAAAGTATTGCATTTTATATCGTCTGCCTTTCAGGGATGGCTCCCTGTAAACCACACAAAGATCCTCCAACCAGATAATTAGAGAATGAATGACTGGAACACTAGAGGAAAGTGCACCTCACCGTTTCTCCACTTCCTCAAAGTCCAGCAGTAATGCTACCTCACATCAGACATCCACTATTTTAAGAGTGAAACGCCATCCAACAGAGGTGGCACATGTAAAGCCAAGTCATCTCACCCATTTACTAGAGGAGTTTTCATCTTGCCAGGATTACCTTTCACTGTCCTTTGCTCTACACCGTCTGTCATAGCTGTCAGTGAGAAATTTGATAAGGCTGTGCATGCTTCAAAAACAATTTCAGGCATAAGCTTAAAAAAAGATTATTTTCATGTTTGCACAGAAGACTGAAAATGACTAGATGTTTTAATGATAGCAGAAGTGCTAAGCTTGGGCTAGGTCCAAAGCACCTCCTCAGAATCACTTGAAAAGCACACAGCTCTGCAATTTAATATTTTTATTCTTTTTCCAAAATCAGATAAAAACAAGAGATCAAGCTGGAGAGTGTCAGCATCCTCTGCAGTCCAAATCTACCAATGACTTCACCCAGAAAATAAAATGTCTTTTTATCTAAATGTTCCTAATGAAAATGTTTTCAGACAAAGCCTTCCTAAATTGTATAGGATTGCAGTGAGTTATCAGTACAGTTGTTATTGCACCAGTATATCCAACTGGACCTAAAAAAAGAACTGCCAACATCTTATCACAAGTCTCTGAAGAACCTGCATGAAGTATTAGGGCACATGATACTTTGCATAAGCCCATTTCTATTGTGCTCTGGACCAGAATAGATTACCGATTCCTCCTGACTTGTATTGGAATAAAATTGCAAGTAACACTAATAACCCAAATCCTGATTCCCCACCACAAGACAGTTTCAATTAGAAGGGTTCCACCAGAAGTTGCCTTAAGTGCAATAATGACATACAAGTAACAGCATTCTTACTATTCTAGCAAGAGCAGGCACATATGATGCAACACCTCTCCAAAGCAGAGTGGCTGGCATGCTACAACACAAATCTGAGATAATAGCAAGAACTTGCAAGGACAGGTTTCCTGGCAGGGAAAACAGAATCAGGCAGTTGCTTCCTTGCTGAAACAGGATGTGAGCTTGACACCACTACTGCGTGCCTTATGCTGCTATCATTACTAGAACCCAGGGGTAAGGAAGCTGCTACTGTATTTTCAGGGTTTCCATACAATTGCAATGTTCAGTGGTGATTCCACTGAAGAAAAGGAGATTTCTATGAAGAGAACAGAAAATACATGAAATGATTCATGTGAAAAATTATTCATTTAGAGATCTTATAGGGATAGGGAAGGGAGGAATGTGTTGTGTGTCCTATTAGAAAGACTGAAAAAACAACCATTTATAGAGAAATATAAGCAGAGCCCAAGCAGATTATTCTCATTTAACTCTTAAGTTACTCTGTTAATTTATATTCATTAATATAAAGGCATTCACCTACATGGCTTATACTTGGACCTTTCTTAATTATGCAATTCAAATTGCATAATTGCAATTCTTTACATTGATTCCAAGGAAATAAAAGCATTATTTATAAATAACATATAGTTCAATCTTGTGTGTCGGTTCAAGATGGCATACAATAGCGCAAGATCAATGTGGATCATCATAATTTCTACCAGATAGAAACATGGAGAGTCTTCAGTCACAATGGAATACCACAGTAAGATCTGTAGTGCCATGTACTATGAAAAGTTGGCATGCTACAAACCATGGTTTTCAAACCTGAGTTTGAAGAGAATCTGCAAATCCAGATTAGGCAGCAACCTAATTAAGGCACTAAGTAGACCTATTAAGTGCTAACCTATGTTTAAAAGTTAACAAGAAAAGGGAAAATATGTAACGGACAAGAAAGCAAATACATTATTAAGGCAAAATTCTGAATTGCAACTCATGACATCTGGGAGACATTTCTTTAATAAGAAAATATCTGTGACAGCAAAGAAAAGTGAAGAATCTTTGCAACGGATACCTTGTGACTTCGTGCTGCAGGAGGGCAACGCTGGGCACATAAAACATGACCCCAAAGAATAGCAAAGATTCGCTGGCAAACTTGTCCAGCTGCTTCTTCAAAGGTTTCTCCAGTTCCACCCATCGCACTTGCTGGCTCTTGTTGTGAAACCAAAGGCCAAAATAGTGTGTCTAGAGAGGGGGGGGGGAGTTTAAAAACAAACAAAAAAGTTATTATTTGGTCACATTTACAAACAATAAACGTTTCTCTTTTTTCCCCTTTCCCCTTACATGCTTTCTAACTGTTACTATGCAAATTAGAGAATGAATTCACAGGTCATTCTGGAGTACCTCAGTGATGGTGTTTCACAAGGCATCTGACCTTTACAAGGGATGCAATATATCTGGGATCATAAAATAAGCTCTTCAAAATTACTTTATTTATTTATTTTATTTATTCAATCTCTATATCTACCCATCTCAAGCAAGTGACTCTGGGTTGTGAATGTATAAAACAATTAAAAACACTTACAATATAATACACATTCAATAAATATGTAGCAGCCATGGAAAAAAGTCATTATAGATGTGAATATAGCAATTATTGTAATTACAGGAATTATATTATATAGGAATTATGGAAGCAATGCAGCTGAAATGTCCTAATCCAGAAGCCATCTCAAACATATTTTTCCCACCTTTTAATCAGGGCCAAGAATGATCATGTAATCCCTTGAGAGGTGGGCACCTCCAAACCACCTGTCTCACTTAGGACAAGGAACCTTTTCCTAGTAGTTAAAGGCTGGGCTGCATGCAAGACCATAAAGGACAAAGACTGTCTGACATTTTGAAATACATCATCATCCAAGCATCTCAAAGATTTGTTTTAAGATATTCAAACCATAGTTTTGTATATTTAAATAAACATTTATGTAAACACCTCAGCTCCTAAATAGCCATTTAAATGCTAATCTTCAGCAGTAAAATACAGAATGACCAACTTCAATCCTTGGCAATGCCAATTAAAAGGTTTAGGCAGCAAATAATGTGGAATACCTGTAGCTGTAACCTTGGACAGCCATTACCAGTTACTGGGCTCAGAAGCAGGTTGACAATATTTTCCAGCTCCTCTCTCCATCCCTTAATTACTGAAATCTTCCAACAATATATGACTATTCTGATTCGGGGGAAATATTTTTATTTCGAAGAACCACCAGCTTTTAGAAAGAAATTTAGAGGTATTCTGGTGTCTGGAGGTCATGCTTACTTTTGTTTATCTTTTATTTATTTTATCTGTAGCCTGCCTTTCTTATTTTTACAAATAACTCAAGGTGGCTAACATATTCAACACACCTTCCTTCTCCTGTCTTCACATTTCCTGTTTTCACATTGCCGCTTTCTGGCTTAATGTGGGTTTTAGGTCTTACCAATAACAATAATCATGTGTAAAAATCTGGTCGGCAAAATTAGCAAAATATAAAGCTGGATTCAGGATTGGAGTTAGAAGTTGAGTCTTTTTTCAATGAATACAGTTTTTATTTATCATCAGACAACAATTTAGCCTTAAGTGGCATGTAGGAACTGCAACTGAAATATTTGAAGTCCTAAGGAAGGAGGAAAAGATATTGCTACAAGAGGATCAAGGAGTTTTTAAAAATGTGTTCCTGTTCTTTTAGAGCATGGTTTTT
The DNA here is from genome assembly GCA_032467955.1 of Pseudoxenodon macrops. Lineage (NCBI taxonomy): Eukaryota > Metazoa > Chordata > Lepidosauria > Squamata > Pseudoxenodontidae > Pseudoxenodon > Pseudoxenodon macrops. The sequence continues at coordinate 6,291 of JANHFT010002536.1, forward strand.
ATCTATTTGTGTTGGTAACACATTATTAATGCTAATTGCTTACTCCATTATTTATTTACTGCCCTTTAGAACAAGTAGTCCCTAGGAAACTTCTCTTAATAAAATAAGACTGTACCTTTATAACAGCAAGACTAAAATAGGCCAGCAAAATAAATCAGATAAAACTATTTGTAATATACATTAAAAAGTTCAACTAATTAAAGTAATCAGTTCAATGTCTTAACTAAAAGAGGTTAAAGAAAAACAGGATTTGAGGACTCTGAGAAAATTATTAAAATTTCAATTCCTTGGCTGAAAAGGTCTCTGTTTAGGATATAAAGAAAAATTCATCATAAAATAATTGGTGGAACGCATCTTTTTTTGCCAGACATAGAATACAACAGAAATCTGATATATTCTAAATATTCATAGACCTTTTTTTAATTTAAATCTTCTGGAGTTGCATTTCCTTCTCAACATCCAATGGCACACATCTCAGTAAAAATATGGTTCTAAAGTTATTTGTGGGGGGGAAAGTGAAAACAAGCATAGTAATAAATGTTATTACATCTATCAACCAGAATCCAAGTTTCCTGTATCAGCTGGTATAAAAGGCTGCCAATTATCCAAAATGGCATGTGGTTAAAACTTAGATCAGTTGGAAGAAAGCTAGAGCTGCAGAGTAATTCAGAACAGCTTTTAAACAGCAGCAGGTTTTGATAGCTTTTTTTTAAAAAAGTACTACAATGTGGTAACACAAAAGTCATCAGAAGAGATTCCAGAAGCAAACTAACAAAAACAAAATGTATCATTTGAAGCTTGTCCAGCATTCCAAGAAAAAATGAATGAGTATAAATTCATGGTGCCTGGCAAGCAATTGTGATTGTAAAGAAAGCTGTTCCTTGTATACCTTCAAACATTTTTGTGATGACTACACTAAGCTGTGGTGGAGAATTTGGAATGGAATGCAGGAATGGCCTGTAGTTCATTCTATATTAACCCATATCTTTAACTGGATAACTGAATTATCAGATTGCAACTGCAAGAGCATAGAGATAAAATGAGTTCCAGGAGCTGCAAGCCAGCTATTTTATCATGCTTTTTAATCATTATTCCTAACTTATTATATATAATTCAGATTTTTCCTTTGGCCTTGCTCATTAAAAAAAACGAGAATTATACATAGCAAACAATGTTGACCAACTATTAATTGTATTATCAAGAAGTCCATGACTTGATCTTAAATGATATAAAAAACCCTACCTACCCTTCCAAAAGCAGTATAGGCAGCAATCAAATGTCCATCTACACTCCCAACATGAATACTTTATACAGGGTGAAAGACGGAGAATGAAAAGACCCTCCTTGTCTTAGTTATCCCATAAGAACATTTATGTTTATTTCCATTATCTTCCTAATGAAAGAATTTAAATAACGGAAGTCTCATTTGTTATACTTTGGCATCATTTGTAAAGAGAACAGGACTTCATGCAGAGTTACTGTCCAGCAAAGAAGAAACTTTTTCAGTAACGCAGCCCTGGTAGTGGCACAGCCTCCAAAGCAATTTATTAGAAATTTGTCATCAGCCACTCCTCTCTGGTTAAAATACAAGGTCAAAACATTCTATAGTATTCTTAGCTCTTTCATACCATTGAAACCCCCCCCCCCCAAACTCTGTGGAAAGAAGCACAGTGCCACTCCCACCTGCAGAGCTCGGTTTTTAAAGGTTGGCTTGAGGTGGGGACGGTATTTGCTGGTGTCTTTCGCCTTTGCATGATTTTTGTCTTCTCAATATGTACCCAAACATCCACATTTTAGAGTTAGATGAATCTGTATGTTGCTCTTTCTCTTTGTCATTAAGCGGGTGAGATTGAACAATTAACCTCTGCTTGGACTCAATCGTGAGCTGGATTAGGGGCAATAAAATGAAAGGGGATTTTGAAAAGAGGCGGGCTGCATTAGGCTGATAATCCTTTGGCCAGCAATCTTGTGTTTCACTGATTATGGGTGGAGATGAACATCCATTCAAATAGCAAGATTGTAAATTGTTACTAAATCCAGCCTGGGCACTAGAACCTCAGGTAATCTCAATGCCCCAAAGCTATTTTTAAAGTAAGTTTTCATTCATTCAACATTTGTAACTATTCCTAACCATGAAAATCAATTACTCATACCTGTCTGGTAGCACTAATATAGGGCTATTGGAGGTCAAAAACACTGAACAGGACCACTACAGAATTAACTGATAGAGCAGCCTTATTCATGTAAAACTCTGTACTTCCTGTATTGCATATTTTCTAATTCAGGTTAGAACTCTAAGCCTTAAATAATTGGTGCTCAGAAATTTGAATGTGTCTCTCTCCCCATGACAAAGCATGTTGCGGTATTAGAAGAACAAGTGTACTCTATCAAAATATGAAGAAAGGTATTTTGGAGTTTGTGCTCTCTTTGATAAATGCACTCCCTTTCCTAAAAAGAGGCACTCAGCACCTATATAATCATTTGTCTGGCAGCAATTTTAGTCATTTTCATTTTCTTAAGCATTTTCTTTTGAAAAACACATTACTATTTACTAATTATACCAGAAGCATTATACTGTTATGGTATTTTAGTATTTTAAAATAGCAATAACTGATTATTTACCCTTGTTTCTCATTGCTTTGGAAAGTTGGATGCAGATGTTACAAAATGTTTTTAATAAATACAACATACAGTACATAATTCAAAGAATGCATATCTACAATGTACAGATTGTACTCCATGTTAGTCCAAGTCTGCTGAATTTTTTTTAGTATATATATATATAACCAAATTCTATAGATAACATTCTCAACGGCACTTCATGGGGGGAAAATAGCTACAAAACAGCCATTTAGTGTAGAGCGGTGGTCACCAACTGGTGATCCACAAGAAAATTTTGGTGGTCCACAGAAAAAGTATTTGCATTTTTAACATTGCACTAAATCAGGGGTCCTCAAACTATGACCCCTGAGCCGGATACGTGCAATGAATGCTTGTGTTGCTGTAGAGAGTCTCCCCCTTTGGGGTCTTTTTGTGCGGGTCGGAGGGGGACAGAAATTCCGACTTGGGGTCTGCTTCGGCCTCCTTGTGCGGGGCTTTGGGCAAAGGCTGGAGGGAAGCCCCGCTGCTGGCGAAGAGCCAGAAGGGCTTGTTCCAGTAGGACTGCATCATGGCCTGAAACTGGCTGACCATCTCAGCCCGCTGAGCCTCCAGGCACCTGTATCTGGCCTTGCATTCTCGCAGGTCTTTCCTCTGCTTGGATAGTTTATGCTCGTAGTTCTCAGTGAGGTGCTTCTGCTGAGCCTCCTCAGTCAGATCCAATTTGAACCGAGCCAGCTGTTTTGCCAACTCTCTTTCGTGGTGGCTACTTAGCTCCAACAACTGCTTCCTGTTGGGGCCCTAAGGAGCTGGGGCAGGGAGGCAAGGAGTAGAGACCGGCGAGGCGCCACTCGACATGAGTGACATCGAGTTGGCCACACCTGCAGTCACATGACCACCTAGCCACACCCACCCGACCGGTCATTAGGCACCATATTAGTGGGCCACAGGATTTAAAATTATGAATTTAGTGGTCCCTGACTTAGGTGACTTTTGGAACATACTGCTAGAATCAGTCTTACCTCTCATGGGCTGTTTAAATGAAACAGAAGAAAAAATGGACTTTTAAGATACTTCTTCCAGCAAAACTGACATATATTTCATATGTACGGACAGTACCATTAATAAAAGTGGTCTGATGTCATGTGTGAATGTGGTTGTACTGTTATTCACTTTGTCTACATATAAGCAAAAGCAGCCTTTTGCTTATAGACAAGGAAAAAGATGTTCCCTTGCACATTAATTAAGAGTTTCATCCTGACAGGAAATAACACTGAATCACAATCCAAACTGTAGGTAATAGACTGCCCTGATGTTTGGGTAAGCAAGGTACTTTTGCCAAAGTTCCATTCAGTGATAAGATCGGACCAATTCCAAACATAACATGGTTGTAATAAACAGATTCCAAATGACAAAACAGCCAGAGCTAAAAATACACCAAGTGGCAAGTTACAGATGGTCTTTTCCTGGGTTAACCTCACCTCTGGTAATTCCAGCCTCTGAGCTACGGCTTCCAAGCATTCTTGCCCAGTGCTCTCCACAGACAATGTGCACTCAATCAGGTTGTTCTCCAACAGTTGAATTCGGGTCATGAAACAGTTCTTGCTCCGGACATTATAGCGTCGAGTCCTTCGTAATTTCAGGCCAAAAGGCATGTCTGCTAGCCCTCTCCTTCTCACACCTTGGATCTTCTTAGTAAGGAAGGGTTGAACGCTGATCCTCTATTTCCAGAAATTCTCCTCCAGGTTTGCAAAAGGTTGCCCATGCCAAAGGTGGATACCACAGCAATATCCTGAAAAACAGCAATGCAATGTGTGGTTATTTGTCATGGAGTTGGCTGGGAAAGGATTTTTCCCTTGGGGCACTAACAGCTGTTGCCTCTCAAAGATAGTTCAGACCATTGGCCAAACCCACAAATTTTCTTTGAAGAAACACTGTATGAGTACATGTTCCCTTTGAACTCCCTGTCTACTACTAATGATTTCCTTCTTCAGTTCTGGACTAAAGAAAAGAAGCATACCACTAAAGCAGAAAGACAGGCATTGAAAACAGGATTAGAAAGACCAGCAGACTATCTGTTTGAATTGTGATTTGCAAACAGAATTCCATCTTGGGGATGCAAATATTTTCAGAATCAGACTGAATGCTCCGTGGCCTTTTTCACTGGAAGTTAACGCAAGTTAGTACACTGTAAAGTAGAAAATATGATACTAAAAGTAGACTTAACCATAATTAGCCCATGTGTAGATCTATAACAACTTTAAATTATTATTAAAGCTGATAAAAACAGGAATTAACTGCAAAACATTTCCCAGGAGATCTCCTTGAGAACATTGAGTTGTGGAAAATCAAACTCTTTTATCAAACAGAAATTATGATAAATCAATTTTTTTAAAATAATTTAAGAGTTATAACACAATAATTGTGGTAGGATGAGGCTGGAATCAACTAAAATGGTATGTAGATGTAATGAAATGCTACCTTGGAGTATCGTGAGTTTTTAGACAGATTTTATAGATTTGTTAAAATTCTGATTATTTGGGGGGGGGGGGTTGATGTTTTGATTGTTTTGCCTGCTGTCCACAGTTGTTGTTATAATGTGTGGCTATGTAAGTGTTTTTAAATCAATCCATCAATCAAATAACATAGAGTTACCACAGGTCAGCCCCAAGCAATCTTATTTGCTTATTGAAATTAATGTTGCTATTTAGGTAAATCATGGGGAAGACAAGGAAGAAGCTGCTCTTGTAAATTTCCTAGTCCAAATAATACCTTCAAAGTAATTTCACTGGTAGGAAACAAAAGTCTGGAAAGCTATTTTTGTTAAAAATCTGCACCCTCAAAAACTAAACGAAGTTAAAATCAAGTTTAAGACCAGTAAGTCTAACCAGTAGGTCTAATCCAACATGTTTCTAACCCACCCAACCCCATTACTACAGTAAGTCATGTTTAGGTTCCCAGAGGTAGGCGGCACTCTTGTCCCTCCAGTTGGAGTATAATGTTGTCAAAGCTTCCAATATTTCTAATGCCCTAGCATCAGACCAGCAGTTAAGAAAATAAGACGAATACATTTTCCCTCTTTTATTGCCAGAGCTGTTGTTTTTTTCCAATTTTTGGGAAAGAAATGAGTGTTCTAAATTTTCCCCACAGTTGGAGTTACACCAGAGAGGAACCTAATTTTGTTCAGATGGAGAGATCCAACTGGGTAGAGAATGAAGTCTTATATATATTCACATAGAGGTCTGAAGGGGCATGCACTCACATTACTTTAAATGAGACTCTTTTTGTGATCAAGGATCCTAACGAAAAATATCTCAAGTTCTACATGTATTCGTACAAATATTCAATATTAGAAATTTAACTTCCCTTCAGATCTCCACCTGATTATGTGGAATGGAAGGACAGAGCCATGAGCACTGCCCATTCTTTTTTCAACTTGAACCCTCAAACATTCAACTAGAACCGTGATGGCGAACCTATGGCACATGTGTCAAAAGTGGCACACAGAGCCATATCTTTTGTCACGTGGCGCCGTCGCCCATTGCTTTTCCAGGTTCCAGTGCGCCGGCCAGCTGGTTTTAAAGCACATGGGCACATCAAAAACCAGAAGAGCAGCTGCCCATTGTGCATTTCCGCTGCAGGAAGATGATCTGTCTGTTTATAGAGTGTGCATGTGCACCGGCCAGTTGGTCTAGTTTCTGACGTGCATAAGCATGCAAAGACCAGCAACAGGCACGCATGCCAAAAGACGTGGAGGGGGGATCCCGGTGGTCACTTCCTAAGGAGGCAAGCAAGGTAAACCGGGCTTACCTCCCTCCCTCCGTGCCCATACAGGCTTCTTATGCGGCCCCAGGTGGTCTGGACCACTGGTGGGCCAGCAGCCAGTGAGGTGATGGTGGTAGGCTGCCTGCACAGAAAGCTCCGTGGCCTGGGCTCTCCCCACTGGTTAACCATCATTTCCCAGCCAGCTGCAGCGTTCTCACCCCACCCCCACCCCATGCACTAGCCGGGGAACAGCTGCTGCCTTGTCTTGACAGGGAACGGGACGGTACTTGGTTGTCCTGAAATGAGGGGCGCATGCGCAGGGGGCATGCGCACATGCAGATTAGGAGTGTATATGCACCTGCACAAGGTGTGGTATGCACAGGGGAAGGGAGGGGGGCTTGTGCGCATGAACAAATGTAAGCATGCATTGTATTATGGGTAGTGGCACGCGTGAGCGCAGTAGCAATAGGGCACTTGGACTTTTGGCACGCAACACCAAAAAGGTTCGCCATCACTGAACTAGAACAAGTTTTCTGAACAAGTTTTCAGTTCCTTCTTCATCATACTTGCCCCTTTGTCTTGTTCTTCTAATGTCAAAGCTCTGATATCAGGAAAGAAAAGGGGCGTTGGTCTTACCTGATACGCTCCTTCTCAGTATGGTGGATATAGCCTCCAGGACTGGGAATGACTC
>JANHFT010002536.1:18545-30422 GCA_032467955.1 Pseudoxenodon macrops
TAAAAAATCAAATCACTGTCAAGCCAGCCCTGCCCGATGAAACAAAAGAGTCTTAAGGGAGCGGCGAAAGGTCTGGAAATCGGGCAGTTGACGTATTCCTGGAGGGAGCTCATTCCATGTGGTTTCTGACACTATGTCAATTGCCTTCTACCTGCTTCTCTCATTTAGAAAAAAAATCAAGAACACATAAAATTGGCATTGGTTTTACCTGATACATTCCTTCTCATTGATGTGAAAACAGCATCCAAGAATGGGTTAACTCTGTCTGTAATACAATAGGACCGAGTCTGCATTTTAAGATGATACGCCTCCTCCACTTACGTCCCCAGCTTTTTGACAAAGGAGCTGATGGAGATTGACATTGTTTCCCTGGGCTGAAGTAGTATCCTCTCATTGACCCAGGACCAGACACTAATCCCGGTGGGACTGGATGTTGTCTCTATGTCAACGAGAAGGAACATATCAGGTAAGACCAATTTCCCTTCTCCATTTAGGTGGAGACAACATCCAGGAATGGGAGATACCAAAGTTGGCAGTGTTATTGGGACAGCACAGTCCGGTCCGAAGTTGGGAGAAGGATTCCAATGCCCTGCATGTAAAAATGGAAGATGGGGCAACTACCTATCTCCGGATCATGTTCAGGGATAGCCCGTTATCCAGTCCTCCTGGAGTAAATCCCATGGGGTTCAATTCCCCTTTTGTGCACCACTCACAAAAGTCCTTCCACATGGCATTGTATGGTTGGTCAAAGCTCTGTGCAAAGCCTGAATTGTCCTGATGACCCTGGTAGAAAAACTGTCCCCACTCAGGAGGCTCCACTCAAGCACCAGGCAGTCAGTTGGAACCACTGAGTCTGGTTGGACCAATGCTCCCTGGCTGAGGGAGACCTTGCTCTGAGGGATTCTCCAGGGCCGAGCCACGGATAGGTTCACCAGATCTGTGAACCAAAGCCTCTTGGGCCAGTGGGGGGCCAGCAGCAGAAGTTAAGCTTCCTCCTCCAGCAGTTCCTGATCACCTTCAGAATAAGTAGCAGAGCGTACAGCAGTCCTAGGGGCCACAGACTGCACAGTGCATCTATCCCCTCTGCCCCTGGTGTCGCGAATCTGGCAAAAAACTATGGGAGTTGGCAGTTGTCCTGAGTGGCAAACAGGTTGACTGTCAGGAGGCCAAAACGTTCTATCAGTTCCTAGAACAGGGACAGGTGTAGACATCACTCTGCAAGATATACTGATGCTCAGCTGAGCCAGTCTGTCTGTACATTGGCTTTTCCTGATATATGCATCACCCACATGCCCAGAGACCCAGTTGTTCGGCCTCCTGCATGAGAGGACAGGAGTGAGTCCCTCGTAGGCAGTTTATGTGAGCCTTGGCGGCCACATTGTCCATCAAGACTAAAACGTCTCAGCTCAAGACCATATTCTTAAAATTCCTGAGGGCCAGGTGGATCTCCTGGAGCTCTAAGCAATTAATGTTGTGGCTCAGATCCTCCTGAGTCCACTGTCCCTGGGCCATGTGGGACTGGAGGTGAGCTCCCCAGCCAAAAAGGCTGGCATCAGTTGTAAGAGTCAGGCGGTGAGGTTCTCTGAATTGGCAGCCCTTGGAAACCATCTCAGATGTCCACCATTTGATAGAACGGATCACTCTGGCAGAACCCGAACCTTGGCCTGTGTGCTGCTTCTGCCGGACTTCTGATGCGGAAGGAGGAACCACTGCAGTTTTCTGCTGTAGAGTCATGGCCAAGGTGTGATAGAAATGCATGACACCCTCTTTCCCAGGAGCTGGGAGAGCAGGAGCAGTGGTATGGTGCATTCTTGCCTGATGCCAGTTCCCTCAGGCTGGACTGGCACTCCTGGGACAGATACACTTTGGACTCCACCGTGTCTATGACTGCCCCCAAATGAAGTAGTTCAGTCGTTTGCCCCAGATGACTTTTGGCCATGTTTATGAAGAAGCCATGGGTCTGTAGGACCTGAATTGTGGCAGCCAGGTCTCTCCTCGCCTATTGTTCTGACTTGACTGAATAAGGATGTCATCCAGATAAAGCTGGATCTTTATGGGAATAGTTCAGAGATGACCCACCAGGGTGGGTCTTATTGAACACTCTGGGGGAGGAGAATAGGCCGAACAATAGTGATTCCCCATATAGTGGAAGCAGAGGAAATGTCTGTGTGCGGGGAGAATGGGGACTTGGAGGTACACATCTATCAGATCCACTGAGGTCATGAAGTCTCCCCTTCTGACGCTAAGGTGGTCTATAGCGACTGCATTTTGAACCATTCGTAAACAATGTAACAGTTCAGGGTCTTGTGGTCTAGAATTGCCCTCCAGCCCCCCCAAGGCCTTCTGGATTACGAACAGTAGGGAATAGAACCCCTGTCCTCTCTGCTTCACCGGAACTGGTTGGATAGCCTGAATCTCCAAAAGTTGTTTTATGGCCGATTCCATGAGGAGCCGCTTTGTCCGATCCCTTGATACTGGGAAATGGACAAAAAACCTTGTGGGGGTGGGTGGAGAGAAACTCCAGGGATAGCCCCGACCTTACTGTCTCCCTGACCCAGGCGTCCATGGCGGAATCATCCCATTGGCTGGCAAAGAATATCAGGCAACCCCCAATGGGAGGCTGGATGGGTGTCACCTCGAGCAACAAAAAGGACAACACCTCCCACCCCGAAAGGACCATTTGGGAGGGTACCTTTGCTCTTGCCTGCCCCATCTGTCCTGTTGCTGCCCTTGTCTGGAAGGAAAGGGTCTTTGAGATCACAGCATTCCCAATCCTCTGTCTGATTCCCAATAAGTTGGGGGACAAGAATAAGGGAACAGACAAGAGTCAGTCCTCCGAGACATGGATGGCAGGACCTTGCGCTTGTCCCTAGACTCAACTAGAATGGAATCCAGGGAGTCTCCAAACAATCTTTCCCCGGAATATGGGGCTGATGCCAGTCTCCATTTATTTTTGGCATCTGCTTGCCATGGAGGAACAAGAGACGTAGGGATGCCACAGACGAGCCGATGGACTTGACTGCGAATCTCGCCGCATTTAGTGTGGCATCGCTGAAAACTCCCAATGCCACCATTAGTTTGTTGAGATCCTGATAGGACCTCATGTCATTGGCTAGAAGCCTTTCTTGCAGCTGCCTCAACTATAGCCCAGAAGCCCTATTAAAGAAGGAGGCCTTTACAGCGCAGGCAGCTGCCTGGTGAGCTTTCATCAATGTTTGTTCTGCTCTTTTGTCCTCCAGTCGGAGAGATTCTTCCGGAGAGCCTGTCACTAACGAGGACGAAGGTAACGCCACAACTGGGTTGTCAACAGCAGGTACTTGTAGGGTGAGGCCCATTGCCTCTGCACTACATCCAGGAACAATCTTGGAACAGGAACCTCCTCTGCCTCAATGGTTGGCTCAGCAAATAACAGATCTGCAGGATCCGCCAACCTAGATGCAATATCTATGGATGCCTGGTTGTATCCAGCCTAGTAATATTCTTTGCTTTAAAAAGCAATGATCTAAACAGGGGAGACCTAAACAGACCGACAAAGGTCAGCAAATCAGGCATTAGGCCTTCATCTTAAGATAAATCTAGATCCGGTTGCATCTCTTCACCTGACAAGGATGCCTGGCTGAAAGAGGCCAGGAGAAAGAGGAGTCCTGCTCCTGAGGAGGAAGGGCCCCAGCTGTATAATGGTGCCACAGATGATGCCCTTGGGCCCTGGGAGGGTCAATCCCTGAGGTCGCCCTCTGTTGTAAACTAGCTGCAATCCCCTACCTGATGGCCTCAGATATTACAATTGCCATATTTGCCGAGATTTGGGTCTCTTCCCGCTCCTTCGAGCGGAGACCTGCAGCAGCAAGAATGAAGATTGCCTCGGCCAAAGAAAACCTTTGACCTGTTGGTTGCTCCCAGTTAGTCGGTGGACCCAAAGGAGCTGACATAGAGCCAAATATGTCCCACTGTTGCCGGTTGGGACGAAAGGCTATTCCATACAGTCATATGGTGACCATGTGGCAGCTAGTATGCCTTCTGAAAGAGCAGGAAGTCTCAACTGCAGTGATGCAGAAGTAGTAGCGCCGGTCAGTTGCCCGGTCTGATGGACACTGGGTCCCTTGGCCAATTACCTCTGAGCCCTTGCAAATACATTTTCAATGGCCTTATGCCTTTGGTTAGGTCCTGCTCAGCTGATTTAGAGGGCTTTGGGGCTTTGCTAGAGCAAGGTTCTTTAGCTGCCATCCTCCTAGCAGCTCTGGTTGTAGCAAGCCCTGGGCTGCTGTTGCTGCTCCTTGAAGATGGCAGCTGGCTTCCCACCATGAGGGTGGTGTCATTTGCAATGGTGTCCGCCATCTTGGGTCTTATGGCATAGGTCTCACTGGAATAGGTCTCTGCCGCTTCAAGCACCGCTATTTTTAGGCACTATCTAGCATGCCCGGAGTTTAGGCAGGGGCTAGAATGCCTCCCAATTTCAACAGAGGCTAATACTCTGATTGTGGGGCTTGCCACTCAGCAGGGGTTCTAATTCACCCCTCTGAAATGTGTTCCAATGGCTCCAAAATAGTGTTGCTCCCTTCTCATTCGTGCCACTTGAAAATGGCGCGACCTCCTCTGTAGTTAGCCCTACGAAGTCAAACTCATGCGTGCTGTCTTGAACCTGCTGCCATCCGGCAGGTAGGTGCAATCAGGCCGAGTGGGCTATTTAAGATGAGTCCCAGGGTCAGTGTTTCGGAGCCAGGCTCGTGAGCGCTGCCCTGTAGATCTACCAGCTGGCAGTCTAGCTGCTTCCCACGTGGCCTTCAGTGGAAGCAGGCAAAGCCTTTCACGCTGGAATAAAGAGCTGCTCGACCAGCCGAAGCTGGAAGCAGCAACGACGATGTTATGAAGCTATTTAAAACTTTGGAAAAACAAACAGGAATGGATAAACTAGAAACACTTCTTGTCCAGACTATGACTGAATCTAAAAGCTGGGGACATATGTGGAGGAGGCGTGTCATCTTAAAATGCAGACTCAGTCCTATCAGATTACAGAAGCAGTTAACCCATTCTTGGATGCTGTCTCCACCTAGATGGTGAACATTCTTTATTCCATTAAGACTTCGCAATGAGGAAAATCCATCAAAGAAAGCCATCAGAACAGTAAGCAATGAAATGCCTTATTACCGGAACTAGCTGAATACCCGTGCAGAACTATGTGATCCGGCTTGATAAATTGACACTTAAACTTGAGAATTAGTGAGTAGTTACTATCAGCCTCTCCTTTTTCCTTCTCTTCCTCAGCCTTGCCCCACAGAAGCCTTCCCATCCTATCCCCTTCTCTCCCTCAGGCTTGTCCCACAGAAGCCTATCCTATCCTCCTTCTCTCCTTCAGCCTTGCCCCACAGAAGCCTTCCCTATCCTATCCCCTGCTTGCTGCTGTGAAAGTAAAACTGAAACTGAAACTCTTCTCCTGCTTGTGTTTTGCATTTGGAATAGATTTCTTTTCAGGTGGGCAGGGGGAATAGAACTCCTTAGCATCAGAGCATGTTAATAACAACATAGGAAATACTAATGCTCTGATAGTCATTTTGAAAAAACCTTACTTAGTAAGGACCTAGAAGCCAAGAGAAACATATGTGGCAAATTTCAAGTTTGTACCCTTTACAGTTCTGGAGATTTTGTGATGATATGTGAGTGGTATTTTGCTTTTATATATATAAAGGAACACAATAATTGGCCAGGTACCATGGAAATATTTTAACATTACATACATCTCCTTTTCAATATTTAACAGAATAACAGAGTTGGAAGGGACCTTGGAGGTCTTCCAGTCCAACCCCTTCCTCAGGAAGGAAACCCTATACCATTTCAGACAAATGGGGGTCCAAACTCTTCTTAAAAACCACCCACAACTTCTTACTTGACAAGAACTCAGAATGTCATAGATTAATTAACTTGCCCGAGAGAACTCATTGAGATGGGCTGTAATCATTACAACCATATGCACGAGAGTACCCTTTCTTCTGCCATGCATCTGGAAAAGCAGAGGATGTCATGCTCATTGACAAAAATTCAGTAGTAGTTCCTGAATACAGGGTGAAGGTGGAGGTCCAAAGTTTCCTGAGCACAGAATGGAGATTGGGGAGAGCTTTAAGCAAGAAATGTTCTGGTTTGCATGATCAGGCATTAACCTGCTTTTCTGCATGCTTGGAATGTAAGGGATTTGAATGTTAAAACAAGGAACACATTTGTAACTTCCTGACCTGGTATTTGTTAAGTTTGCTCTGAGTCCGTAGATGTTCCAGGTTCTTATAATAACTTCTAACTTCTACAGGATAACTCATACCTCCAGGAAATGGCTCCAGGTCTGAAAGGCCTCTTTGATGAATAAAACCTCTTGATAAAGATATCAGTCTCGCTTGGCTTGTAAATGTTACAGGGGAAGAGGTTGCTGGGAAACTCTGAAGTGTACTGGAAAAACATCGCTCCAAGGTGAGATAAGAGAGATCAGTCACTATAACAGAAGGGCGTTCCATAAGATGGAAGTAAGGTTAAGACTGAGGAAAAGCTGCTAGGCTTTGAGATCCCACTTGAAAGGAAAATCTTTTTGCGAAATCAAGTCATTGAAGTGACCATGCTTGCAAAGTCAAGAATATTTATGGTAAAAATTACCAAATACTAGGAAATGTTGTACTTTTCTGATAACGCAAAAGGAATGCAGACATTCCTATACTATAATGGATTGTATTTTAGATGGACCTGTCAGAGGAAATATGGAATACAGTACTCCAAAAAACCTAATATAAGAATATAAAAGGGAAAAATCTTTTGTGTAACACACAAACTGTTATTCTGAAGACACTAAAGAACCACTTGAATATCTGGAGGAGAGGATCCTCAAAGTAAATAAGCAAGTTATGTAAATAACCAATCAATTACAGAAGATACAATTTATACATTTCTCAGATATTGAAAAAGTATCTGCCAATCCACAGGGTTTTAAGGTGTATTCAAACCTCACATTATGACAACCAAAGGTTGTTAAATAAATGTGTCACACAATAAATGAAAGCAAATATACGCATTCCAGGAACAAGGTGTTGAGTACTAGACCAAATAATCAGCTGAGCCTCCAGAGAACTGGCAGTGATTGCATCAATTTTTGATCTGTAAACAATCTCCCTCTTCCAGTTGTGGTAGAAAAAATGAGATAGCAATCAAGTCTATCAAAGCTCAATGGTAGTTCCCAGAACTCAACAGTATGTTGAATGTCCTAGACATTAAATTCAACACGGTGTGACTAAGCTGTTAGACACAAGCTTTGCCTAAGTCTCAGTCACAGCACAACATTAGATAAAGTCTTTACTGTATATTACAATAAAGCCACTAAAACAATTGATTACCCTCTGTCAATATAAACTGCAATCTCTTCTTACACCCACTATAGCTTAATTCTGTCATCCCTCTTTCCTGCTCTTTCCATGGTTTAATGGATTCTTTGCTTTGCTTGTTAACCTTGAAGCAAAGCAATCGTTGGCATCTGCCCCAAAGAAACTCTGGCCCTGGATCTGCTTAGTCCAGTCCTCCATTTCTATAAAATAGACAGCACTGAGTTTCTTTTGAGAGTTTACTTGAGCCTGAGAGGGCAAAACTGATGTTAAACTACTTGTTGGGAATTCAATGCAAAGAAGTGAAGGTGGTTGTTAGTTTTGCTTCAAAAATAGAGAAAGGTGGAGAATTTCCTGGAGGAGAAACACAAGCTTAATCCTAAGGGGAAAGGAACTTAGCCAAGATCATAAAAGGTACCTGTAAGATACAAAGATCAAAACAGACAAGCCAATGTATTTTTTCCCTAGTGATAATGTTATGCCTGTGATGCTGGACATAAAGAAAAGCAGGAGACAGAAGAGAGATGCCTTTTGAATTATGGATTTGGAGACTGTTACTAAGAGTTCCACGGACTGCAAGCAGAACCAATCAATCAGTCCTGGATGAAATAAAGACTGACTGCTCCCTTAAGGTGATGATTAACAGGATGATTTACAGAAAGGCTGTCACAAAAGCTACCAGTATCTCTCTTTTACTTTCTTTTATAAATACAGGGTATCTTTTTTTCTTTCTCTTTTTATTCTATCTGCCTGTCAGGACTGGCTTCCTCTTAGCTCCCTCTCTTTCTCGTCTCCATATTCCCTTGGCTTTCCATCTGATCTGATCTCCTAAAATAGCAGTTATTTGCTTTCAACCAATGCAATAATCTAATATTTCATCATAGCATATACATCAGTAAAGAAACTCAAACGCAGTAAGACTCCAGTTAGAGCAGACCTGTGTACAGTGAGGCATGAAATTCAAATGATCAGCTGGAATCTTAACCTTGCTATTAAGAAACCTGGGGATTCTATAACACAGGAAACCTAGTCTTGTGGAGGTGTTTGGAATGGGTTTGAGTTTGGAGGCTTAGATGGCTTATATTATATAGTAAAGGTAAAGGTTCCCCTCGCACATGTGCTAGCCGTTCCTGACTCTAGGAGATGGTGCTCATCTCCATTTCAAAGCCGAAGAGCCAGCGCTGTGCGAAGACATCTCTGTGGTCATGTGGCATGACTAAATGCCGAAGATATACGGAACGCTGTTACCTTCCCACCCAAGGTGGTTCTACTTGCATTTTTACATGTTTTCAAACTGCTAGGTTGGTAGAAGCTGGGACAAGTAACGGGAGCTCACTTCGTTAAGTGGCGCTAGGGATTCGAACCACCGAACTGCCCACCTTTCTGATTGACAAGCTCAGTGTCTTAGCCACTGAGCCACCACGGCCCTTACACCATATAGACATACCCATTTCATCTTCTGTAAAATCTGATCCCTTAAAAAAAAGAGTTAGCTTTTCCCAAGGGTGAAAACATTATGTTGCAGCCAACCTAACGGCATCATTACCTTATGCCACCAGATCCTGGCAACCTTAAAAAAATTAACACACAGTTCACAAGCAAAAGAAAACCGCCGACACGGTCCAACAATTTGGATGCAAAGCCATCTGCAATACTATAGTATTATTATTATGAAATTCATGCACTCCCTTTTCCTGTATTAATCCAGAATTATATATCCCATAATACAAAGCCAGATGATGCTAAGAACATAATTGGCAGATGTTCATTACTGTATCTGAGCAACCAGTATTCAAAAATTCCTGTAATAGTAAATTTCATATGGATGCTCTATGTATTAATAGTGAATTCATTTTCTGAATTCCCATGCATTTGTACCAAAATGGGACTATCCACACTCAACATGTCCCAGTAGTTAGCATCTTATATAAACTGTAATAGTGATCACTATTCAAATTCAATGGATATAAAATACTAACTAGCTTTTGGATTGTGTATGCACCAAATGCATGGGCAGTCTTTAGGGTGTAGACTATATATAGCCAGTGAACAGGACTACTTTCAGTTCATAGCTACTGAATAAGACTATGTCCCCTTCCATGAATGAGTGATGTTCTGGAATCTGGTGAATATTCTTTGACAATCACCTAATGATGGTAATAATGCAATATGTTTATTTGAATGTCATCTAAAGTTAAGAGTATTAAGTTAAGAGTATTAAGTAGACTAGCACTTATACATACATAAACAACATAATGTAGGCACCATGGGAATAGCGTTTTTTTTTAAATGTTGCTAATCAAGGAAAATATGCCAAAGGCTAGGTCAAGCTAATAGTAAAACTTGATCTGCTGCTTTCACAAATCTTTCTTGGCCAGCTGCTTTGGGTATTAGTACTTGAAAAGCTAGTTGAATGGACTGACCTTGATTGGACCTCTTTACAGTGATGAAGTAGTGCCATTACAAACTTCTTTTTCCAAAGGACACTTGATTGATAAACTATGGTCACTATCCTCATTCCTTAACATTTCCTCTTGGTACAGCAATGGCCACATCTGTCTCCACAGATGTGAATTTATGCAAATGGGACATATGGGCTTAGGCTGGCATTGATCTGCTCATAAGAAATGCTCCTGGCAAGGGAGCAGGAATATGAACTGTGTACAGCCTGCCCCTCTTAACCCACCATTGGTTGGCACTAGGGCACTGTTGGTAATGAGTAGTCTACTTTCTCGGTGGGCCTTGATCCAATGTAACAGATGGCCAGCCAGGAAGACATGCCAGAGAGCCAGAATGTGCATCTAATTTGATAATTAAGGACTGTATTCCCCTCCAGACACAATGAAATGGAAGGCCACACATCACTTCTGGCTTATACTTGGGCAGAACCTCTAGTTCAAAACCAAAGTAAATTTCAAAATTAAGTGGAAAAACTAAGCAATTCATTGGCCACTAAGGAAGAATTACAAGATCACTGAACTTCAAGAAAATGTGCTGGGGCGGAGAGCATTAAAATATAAAGAATTTTATTTACAAACTAATTTCCCATATGTGTTATGGGCCTTTCCTATGACAGTACTATGTCCTTCCTGAATTATCCTGGATAAAAATACAGGCAGTAAACAAACTTTTTACAGGCACTGAAATTAAGGGTTCTTGTTCATGCTGCTCATTTATACATAGCATGACCATTTCAGTGAAAAAAAACATGTATCACACTTGTATTTTTTAAAAAGTGAATAAAACACAGATTTGGCTTTGATAAATGGCTACACTGATTACTTAAGTGCAATAGTTTAGCTAGAGATTGATCCAAATCTCATACATTCTACATTTCAACCGTGGGAGTGGTACAATATTACCTCCTAGAGGTATGATATCATAAAACCAGAAGTTTTAGGTATATACCTAAAAAGGTATACTTTGACAGAAAAACAAATTGTATATTATAATATAAATACAGCAACAAGGTATAGGTTATTTCACACAAAAAAGAAACCAGAATATGCTGAATGTCCATTGTCCAGACAATAAATCTCCAGACACAATAAATGAAATGCACACCCCACCCTTGAGGTTTTCAAATCAAGACATGAGAATAAATCCCATGAATGCCTTTGAACATTCAATTAGGTTGTTTTCCTGAAATAGGCTTTTTGTCTGTAAAATTGGCTCTCTGTGATAGCTTGCCAGCTCTGGATGATCTTGTGGGTACCACTGAGGATTTCTTTTGTTAAAAAATAAAATGTTCGGAGGACTACAGTCAAGGTAACTGTGCCCAGGTGTGCAACAGACATTGGCAGGAATTCACCAAGTTGTCCATTAGAAAACAAGATGGTCTGTTTATATGTCAATTAGTTCTTTTGGAGAGATAAGTTACAAATCAGAAAACAATTTAAGAAGGAAGTGAAGCATTTTCCCTATCTTCCTGATTTCATTTTTGGAGCTTTTCAAAAACCATGTTCACACAAACAGAAACTCAGAAGAACCATTTCAAAACCAAGTTCCTCCAACTAACTACAAATTCCATTCATACAATCACATAGGTTAAATCTTCCTCAACTCTGGGAAATTATCTATATGATTCACTCTTCTATCCCAAAATATCAAGGAACATTCAATATTATTCTACCATGTTTCCCCGAAAATAAGACAGGTGAACCCCGAAATATGGCCTTGGCCTTATTATCGGGGGGGGGGGCTTATTATTTTGGGGGTGCAGGAGGCGGCGAGCATTGGACTCAATGTCCCGCCGCCTCCCCTCCCTGTTCTTCGTGCCGGCCGAGCAGCTAAGCTCATGGAGCAGGACTCTGCAAGGCTTGCTGTCTTGCACAGTCCTGCTCCACGAGGCAGCAGCAGTGGGGGCGCGACGAGTCTCACAGAGACTCCTTTCTGGCAGGTAGGATGGGGATGGCCCGCGTCCTACCTGTCCCTCGTAGCGATCGCATTCCTCGCCTTTGTGTCCGGAGGAGCCCTTGGCAAAAGAAACCCTCTCGCGAGTTCAATCAATCTCGAACTCGTGAGATGT
>JANHFT010002536.1:70291-87293 GCA_032467955.1 Pseudoxenodon macrops
GTATAAGATGCACCCAAATTATCAGCCCCAATTAGGGGGAGAAAAGGTGCATCTTATACTCAGAAAAATATGGTAGCCAAAATCATCCAGTGAGCTTCCATTATGGATTGTAGATTAGATCCTAGTTCTCTGCATTAGCCATCACATCACTCTGGCTATTTTTTCTTAACTACCAGATGAGTACCAGAGACATTTCCCATCCATGTTACCTTTACATTCTTTCTTTATAGCTTACAGCAAAGGAGAAAAAGTTCAGAGGCCTCTCAAATGAGCTAAACTGTCAGAAGCAAAATTTTGAAAGTGTGCAGTGTGCTTTACAACAGAAGATTAAGGACAAGGACCAAGAGGTGAGGTGCTGCATTATAGTTACAGGTAGTGCTTCTTACAACCATTTGTTTAACGATGGTTCAAAGTTATGATCTTGGAAAAGGTGAGTCACAACCTGTATTTATGACTAGTGCACCACCGCCATGGTCCTGTGATCACAATTCAGGCACTTGGCAATTAGGTCCCCGTTACAACTGGTTGCAGCATCCTGTGGTCATGTGATTGCGATTTGTTGTCTTTTTTTGTCAATTACCAGAAATAAATGTTCACTGGGGAAGGTAGACTTCTTCAGCAACTGGTTGCAGCTTTAATAGAAAAAACATTGATGGAAGTATGTGCTTTCTTAATTGAAAAATGATATTTGAATGGTTAACAGGGGAAACCTGGGAAATCTAATCTTTTGAGAATTTCTAGTTTTAAAATTTCATGTTTATAAGAGAAAATATCCCATGTTCATCAGCATCCTTCCCTTCCTGATGTTGGAGTTTTAGTTCTAGTCGCATTTACATGAGTAGACAGAATTATCCCAACAAAGAATGCGGTTTGAACTGTGGTTTAAGCCCAGGTGTCCATAGAACTACTGTTGGTGCAGGCAGTATAACAGACTAACTAGCAATTTTAAGTATGTTCAGTTTTGTGTCAGCCTCTGCCTATCACATGTAGAAAAATTTCCAGATAGATATTGGTCTGTAGCATTAGCAGGAATATTTACTCAGTTCCAGAAGTTATACAGTTTATGGCCTTATAAAAGCTGTGGTGGCGCAGTAATTAGAATGCATTGTTGATTCTCACCAGGCTCAAGGTTGACTCAGCCTTCTATCCTTCTGAGGTCGGTCAAATGATGACCCAGATTGTTGGGGGCAATATGTTGACATTTGTAAACCGCTTAGAGGGATGTAAAGCACTGAAGCAATGTATAAGTCTAAGTACTATTGCTATATACATGCTCATACAGCTTTTTCTATTAGGCAGCTTTTAAGCCCATTTATTATCCTTGCATTAGATTTCACATGCAAAAAGAAATTCCTGTGCATGTGCACAATCCATATATTGTTGACAGTGATCAAAAATAGATGTTGGAAAACATCTATTTTATTTTTACTAGAATGTGATGTCAAACATTGAGACATTTTGGCGACTATCTGGGACAAGATGGATAGTTTAGTCTAAATCTGTCATTAGATACTGCTTTAAGCTAATGAAAAATATTTTTTGCTAGAAGGATTATTTTTCATTATCTTTCCTCCAGTACTAGAATTGTTTTGCAATTTTTTTCCTTAATTGTGAGCATTGAAATATTTTGAAACCTTGCTTAAATGACTGAAAGAAAAGGAAGGATTAGAGTTTATACACCAGGCATATAAGATCTTACTGATTTGTAACAAGTATAACATTTTATATAGGAACATATCCATGACTTCAGCAATATTTTAATTTAAAATATTGCTACAAATTAATTTTTGAAGGAGCTACAGCTGTCCGTTGTTTCAGGACAGAAATATCTTAAGTTATGTGACTCTGGCTGTTCCATAATTTTTAAATTTTGAACCAGTAATGAACACCCAACCTGGGCTGACAAATGTATGACACTCAGCCCCAAAAGTCTTATTCCTGCACAGTTTCTCCATCATTTATATTTTCAGATGTGATCCAGGTATAATTACAACTAGTCCTTGACTTATGACTGCTCATTTAACAACAGACTAGAATTATGATAACCTTGCAAAATGTAGCATCACCATTACTACTATATTCACCTGAGTTCAATTTGGGTTCTTGGCAACTATTTTGCACTTACAACCAATTGCCATGTCCCCCGCGATCATGTGATTGCCATTTGCAATTTTCTCTGCTGACTTCCCCAAACACTCAATGGGATGCTTACAATGAAGGTTGCAAGCTGCTGCTACTTGCTTTTCCTAAGGGCAGGCTAAAAGACCTGCCTCCTGATAGGAGCTGAATTCCTTCATCAGGTTGCAGAAATTTCTGTTCTCTTGCACTTCATCAGAGGAGTTCCTTTCTGTGCACAGAGGGGAGGTGAACCCCTTTGGAGAGGGTACAGAAATGGATTGAAAGCCCGAAGCTTTTAGTGCTATTCCTGCACCCTTCTATCTCTGGAGAGGAATTGAATTCCTTTGGCAGGCAGCTGTTTCAGCCACTGCCAAAGACAAAAAGGAGCTGAAATTCATGCAGAGAACAGAGAGTCAGTGCAGTAAGGTAAGGAGTGGGGTGCCTCAAGAGCGGGTTTGTGGGGAGGCCCTGGAAGGTCCAGTAAAGGCCACGCACAAGTATTTTTCTCCTCAGGGACTAAAAATCCTGCCTGGATTTCAGCAAGGAAGATTTTCGGCTCCTTCCAGAATCTCCACCATCCCTTTGAGGCACCTTGGATTCTGTCCAGTTAAAACGTGTGTGATCACTGAACAATCACAATCTGGAGTGTGAGGATTGCACCTGCTGAGTAAAGTAAATTTCTGGGCAGTCACATGTCTGTCTTAATGACTGCTTCGCTCAGTGACAAAATGTCTGGTTCCAATTATGCTTGCAAGTCAAGGACCACCTATATAATACCTTGGACAATATAGACACTTGATGGTGAAAGATTCCTGTTTCTTGAATATTTTTTAATGGGCTTTTTCTATGAGTTTCTGTTTTAGCAAGAATATTTCTCTAGTATTTACTGTTAAATATGACCACAAATTAAAGCTTCCCATCTTTTATTTTATAGATTTTCACAACAAAACAACAGTTTGAAAAAAATGCCAGGGACTGTGCACAGAAATTAAGCCAACTTGAACAAGCTATACAAATGATGCAGCTGAAGGAAACAGAATTGAAAGAAAATTATGAGGTAAATTAAAACTGTAATATAATTATACACCTAGGGCAGAGATGAAACAAGATGGAACATCTAAGCACCAGTGTATCCTTAGATACCACACTTCTGTCCTACTAATGTTTTTAAAACAATTCTTGAGCATTTTGACATATACTGTAGTAGAAATCAGTTAAAATAAAGAATTCTGAGATAAAGGCTCTGTTTAAACAAAATTTCCTACAAGGATAGCACAGGGCCTCATGGCATGGCTTTAAACAACAAAGATGACCGGTCCTAAAACTGTTAACACTAATAAATTGTAGAAAAGTTGATATTAATAAAGCTGGAGGGGAAGGGTATTGAAATTTCAAGGAATGATATACATTTAAGAACTAGACATTAAATACAGTAGCAAAATGTTTGTTAGTTGTGATCTCTATATCTTTTGTCTTTTCTCAGTGTTGATAAACAGGCCAATATTTTTGTTTTGTTTCTGGTCTGGAAACTGTAGCGACTGTTCAAGTTCTACCAAAATGCAGTAGAACCTTTTGGGACATTCAGCATCGCCTTTCAGACAGGTTGACATTTCCCAGATCTCAACTGCTTAAGCCCGCAGTTCCCAAAATGTGCAGCATGGCACCCCTGGAACAAACTCACAGGGGCACTGCAAGATAGTTTAGTTTGTTGTGATATCCATTTGTGAAAATGGTGTTTTGGGCAGTCTTTGGACAGTCTTATTGAGACATTGAGAACACCGTGAACCAAGAAAGTTGGGGAATTCTAGTTTAAGTTGATGGGTAATGATGTGATCTCATTGCAGTATAGATACATCCAATGGCAGAGTTTCAAGCAGCTGCCTGTGTGACTCAATGCTCTCCACATGTGTTAGATTAAAAGTGATTACAAGAAATAGGTGGTGTTGTCTAGTATATCTGAATCCCACCAGATTGGAAAATGAGGGTCCAGAGCAATTTGGATCAGTACCTTACAGTATTATACACTTGCTGATGACACGTGCAAGATAAATGGGATAGTTTGGGGAGAGTATAGTGCCTTATTGCTTCTTAGTATATAGTCCAGTGCTAAAGGACTGCAAACTTAAATAGCCATATTTATATTTTGGAAGTATTGAATGGCAACTGTTACAAGTTGCAAATCCCATTATACATTCCATCTACCTAAATCTGATCTTACAGTGGTACCTTGGTACTCATCATTAATTGGTCCGGGAGGAAGGCACGAGGAGTACTAAAAATGACAAGTGCCAAACAAACTGCATAATTTACCACGTGACCCTTTGTTTCAATCGGGAACGTCTTCATGTCTGTTTCTTTTCCTATGTTAGCGACCTTCCCAGCATGGCCAACTTCCTGTCTGTCCTCTGTGGTTCTCCTCCTCTTTTTCTTTGCAGCATGTTCTCCAGCATGGTCAACCTCCCATCTGTTCTTTGTAACTGCCCATTTTCCTATCACAACTCATCGAATACCAAACAAACAACTAGTACCAGGACAACATTTTCACGTCAAAATGTGCCAATTACCAAATGTTAGGAGTTCAGCTCAGGAGGTACCACTGAGGTACCACTGTACTTGAGAGTATTTTAAAATAACTATCAACTCAAGAACTTGCTTATTCTCAAAACTGTTCAACACCAAGAGGAAATGTATGAACTGAAGTATATATATAATATCAACAAGTATATTTTGTAAAGATAGAAAGGTATGAAAAGGGAAGATGGATGGTATAAACTAATTTTAGCCATTCATCTTTCCCTCCTCCCTTATTTCCTTGATTTTCTTTGGCTTCTTTGTTACTTTTCTACTGTTGGTATAATATTATTTACCCTAAGTGGAAATAGCATAATGGATTTGTATGTCAAAAATTGCTCAAATACTTTCAAAGGTGGGCCTCTGGAGAGAACATTGGCACAATCCCCTGATTTGCTAACTATTTTGTTTGTTAGAGAGAACCGAGGCAGAGATTGATCAACAGAATCACCAAGAAGTTCAGCCTTGCTCTGAGGCTGATTTGCTTCAATTGCTGGAAATACAAACCTGCTTTGCCAGCAAATTTCCAGCTTATGCTTCCCATCCTGGTGGCCCCTTCCCTTACACTTGGCTTGGGTGCCTTGGTGCCCATCTGTTGGTAGCAACTCAATGGATAATTGAGGGCTCGAGACCAACAAAGCTCTGCCAATGCCATCTGTTATCTTAGCAACTCAGGAGTGGGTGGTGCACGAATGTATGTGCCATTTTCTTTTGGAAAGATTCTTTATTTTATTCCCAAGAGGACATGGTTATAAAGAATAAACCAATGGACTTTAAAAAAAAATGCTTTGAAGTTGACAGCAAAGTGACCCCAAATCTTTCAAATTCTCTGTTAGCATTTTTTTTTTAAAGGATGCAAAAACAAACCAACCAAAAAGTCATGCTTTCCAGGCTCTGTAATGGAAAGGATGTCTGGCATTTGATTTAGGAATTCTCAAGATAACTGAGTATCAAAAGGCTGGCCTCTAAGCTATCCCTGATATGGAACCTTGTCTTAGATGCTGGTTTGACTCCAAGACCTCTGGCTGTAGTCTAATTTATCTCTTCTTTTTAAGCTCTGAAAGAGATGCAGTTGGATTGTGACTCTCCAGTATTTATTTATTTTTACTTTGTAGAAACCTCACCATGGCACAATTTATAGAAAATAGAATAGAATAGAATAGAATTCTTTATTGGCCAAGTGTGATTGGACACACAAGGAATTTGTCTTTGGTGCATGTGCTCTCAGTCACAAAAAGACAAGATACATTTGTCAAGAATCATAAGGGCCAACACATAATGATAATCATAGGGTACAAATAAGCAATCAGGAAACAATAACAATAAAAGTCGTAACAATATAACTAACAAGTTACAGTCCTGCAGTCATAAGTGGAGGAGATGGGTGATAGGAACGATGAAAAGAATAGTAATAGTCTTAGTAAATAGTTTGACAGTGGTGAGGAAATTATTTGTTTAGCAGAATGATGGCGTTAGAGAAAAAAAATGTTCTTGTGTCTAGTTGTCTTGGTGTGCAGTGCTTTATAGCTCTATAATTATTACAGGCTAGAGGTTTCCTTCGTTAGCAGTTGCACCTGGCAATTGCTGGGAGAGTACACTGACTTTCAATGTAGACTTCCATGTGACATTAGACTGAAAGCATAGGACACTGGGCTACTGGAATTTGACACTTGATATTGATAAAGATATATAGGTTGGGATTGGAGGTAATTTCCTTTTCAAGAAAATCTTTTTCATTCATCAGTTATACTACCTTTTTTCCAATTTCATAGGAAATTAAGAAGCAAAATAGCTTTCTCAGCTGCCAGGCTGCTGAAAAACGTCAAGAAATTTCTCAACTGAAAGAAGAACTCTGTAGCACTAAACTATCCCTACAGCAGACTCAGCATTTTGCCGAAGACCTGAAAAGTAAGCCATGGGATTTCTGTTGTGCTTAATAATAGACCTTATTTCAATGCAACATCTCGGTGTGACGTACAATTGGTAAAATCTTATTTGAATGCTATGGTGCACCATTGTAGGTTTTTTATTTTATATTAAAGAAAGCAGAAATTGAATTTGCATTATGTCCTGCAGTGGAAACTTACCAGCTAGTCAAAAAGCCAAGAGTTCACAACTGATATCAGATTTATGAAATAATTATTCTCCCTTCTTTAATAATTTATCAATCGTGCCATTGTGTCTTGCACTTCCAAAACTTGTAAAGAAAACTTATTTGAACTGTTTCTTCTACACAAAATAAACTATAGTTCTATCTAAATTTCATAAATGTGCTTATATAATTTGCATATTTCTGTATAACTGCTAGGCATAACATGATCTTTATTTTTTATTGTGTTATGAACTGTCAGAATCTACAAAAAATGGCTCCCAGCATGTTACAACTTAAAAGCAATAAAAACATAAAAGCTAATAAACATAACAAGATAAAGGAGTAAATGTAATGTTACCATTAATTCCCCAAAAACCTAGAACAATTTTTATCTTTAATAATCTCCAATAGGCCATCAAGGTACATATATCATATCATGTGGGCTGCAATAGAAAAAACTACTTGGGAATGTATCGCCCTTCATTTCCCCTATATAGGGGAACGTTAAAAGATGTTGATGGGAAGTCAAACTGGATAAGTTGGGAAGGATACCCTTATAAGGAGAAAGTATCTTGTATATCTTGACATAAACTGTTTTGACCTCAGAATCTGGTTCATTATTATGGCTTCATTGTAAAGATAACTGCAATATTCAACAAATTGGTTTACATGTTATACCTTTGATATTTCAAACAAATGTGAAAAACCTGAAGCCACTCTAAACACTTGGTCCCCGTTCTCATTGTCAAGATTTAATAAGTATCTCCTTTCTTCGATCAATCAACAGTTCAATGCTGTATCCAGATGAAGCTTGTAAGCCTCTATTTTTCTAATGCAAGTTGCCTGATTTAGATGCAATGGCAAACTGTAGTCTAATATTTCCTGGGAGCATAAAGATAGGAGTAGTTATCACAGGAGCACAGATTTTATTTGTGGAGCGTTAAGGCTTCATAGACAGAATTGGAGCCTATATTTTGTCAGTTTATATTTTAATCTTTGTATACTAAGCGTTTTATATTTTATGTCTTTTTAATGACTCTCGTTGCAGATAAAAATTGCTCACTGGAAAAAGAATTAAAATTGCTTGAAGAAAAACTGAACAAGCAAGATAATTCTGTCAGTTTAGAAAAAATTAGACTTGCTGTTTCTACTGTTGAACATGAACGAGATTCTCTCCAGCAAATTCTGAAGGACAAAGAAAATGTAATTGAAGAGCTCAATAAGAAACTGGAAAACATGGAAACTCTGCAGAAAACTACTTTAGAATGCGAAGACCTTAAGAAAGAGATTATGATTCTTTCTCAGTGGGGAAAAAAAAGCAAACAACTCTTGAATGAACTAGATTTAGAAAAAGAAGAATTAATGAGCAAAATACGCAGTTTGGAAAGTGCTTTAAACACTGAGAAACTTAAACATCAGGAAAAGGAAATTGCTCTGAAAGACGAACATGAACACTTTAGTGAACAGCTAAACATTTTTGAGCAGGTGGTAAAAGAAAAAACTACTGAACTAGAAGCACAAAGAAAAGCCTATAGTGACCTCCTACAAAAAACAGCAATGTCTGAGGAAAAACTACAGAAAGAGAGAGAAAATAATTCACTGAAATTATCTGAGTTCACCAGAGAAGTGGACACCTTGCAGAAAAAACTCAATTCTGAAGCAAATGAAGTGTTAAAAAGGGGGAAATGTATTGTCTCCCTTGAAGCATCCTTAGCTTCTTACATGCAACTAAATGCACTCCTTCAGAAACAGGTTGAAGAACTGGTCCAAACCAGAGATGAAATGGAAAGAAGATTTGCCGAAAGAGAAGACTCAAAGCAACAAATCTTCATTCAGGAAATGGAGCAGCAGATCAGTGAATTACAACAGACGGTTTTCCAAAAAGAAGGCTTGCTTTCCAAAGCATTAGCAGCTCTTGAAGGAAAAAACAAGAATCTACAAAAGTTGATTGAGGAATCAAATAAGCAACAAACAGAGATTCTGAATTTAAAAGAGAGTAATGTGCTACTTAAGGATTTGGTCCAGCAACTAAAAGTTATGGGCTCGAAGAAGCCAAATGTACCTACCAAAATATCCTCAGAACAAGGTGAAACGGAAGGACTTCAGAATGAAAGTTCCATGCTTGAGAATAGTGTCAAAAGTTTGGAAGAAAAAAAATTAAACACGAAGCAAGAAATTTCCAAAAGTTTCAGAAAAAGGAAGGAAAGTCTTTTGAAGTTCTCAAGAGGAAAGCAAGAGGACAGCTTGTTGCTGCCAGAAGCTGATGACGAAGTAGAAAGGAAAAGTACAAGGGAAGATTATTTAGAAAGTGTTGTAAGGAATCAGACTTGCAATTTGAAGGTACAAAAAGCCATATTTGATACAGAAGAGAAACAGCTTATGAACAAATGTGAGCAGTCTCCAATGTCCTTGGAGAAGAAAAAAAATACTTTACTTTGGCAACTTGAAAAAAGACACTCGGTATCTGAAGAGGCTAATAGTTTAAGACAGGAAGGAGCAGGAGAAAATAACAGGCACTCTTCTGTAAATATCTTGCTGCAAACACTGGTCTCAGAAATGAAAGTAAGTGAACATGTAGCACTTGACTTTGTTTTAAATGAACCAGCATTGGAACAGCTGAGGGTATTTGTAGAAGAAAGAGAGAATGAACTCAAGAAGTATCAAGTGAAGCTTGAACTGCTTCAAATGGACCTTGAAGACAGAGAACTTTCTTTAGAAAAGTATGCTGATCAGATAAAGGACTTGGAGATGATATTGAGAACTATGGAGCTAAAAATGGAAGAAAGTGAAATGGAAAAAGAGAAGTTGCTGCATAAATTACAAGCACTTAAAGATTCGCAAAATGCAGCCTCAAAGAAGACAGAGAGAAGTGAAGATGACGAATCACCAATGTGTTTCAGTGCTGTTATCAAGGACAATTTTAACCTACAGAAAGATGCCAAGTGTTCATCAGTTCCTCATGATCTGATGCCCAGCCAAAATGATTATCTCCAATTAGTATCCTCCCTACACATGACAATGAGCAAGCTAAATGAGTTGGAGAAAATGTGTGAACACCTGCAGAAAGAAGACTCAACATTAGCATCACAGCTGAAAGACTCACAGTTGGAATGCATCATAAACACAGATATTATGAGAAAGGAATTAATAGAAAAAATGGATAGCCTGAAAATAGAGACCATTTCTGTTTCGGATAAATTAAGAGAGAAGAGTAAAATGGAATCTGATATGAAGGAACTCCCCTTAACAACTCCAGAAGGTTATGAGGAGTTTGATTATGAATATTTGAAATTAATTAACAAAGAAATCAAAACACAGTTGAATGAAATCAAGGAAAAGATCTTTTCTTTGAAAAACAACTATGAAATTTTAGATATTCAAAACTGGAATATAGCCTTTGAATTGTCGGAGTTGGAACCCTACAATGAGATGCTTAAAGATAAAAATATTGCATTGCCAATAAATCTCAGCAAAGCCAAGCTGGTTTCATTTCCAGCCCAGATGACCCAAGGTTCAGTCAATAAAGAATTTAAAGCATATGGACATTTTTGTATGGATAGTGAAGTCTTCCCCTGTACAAAACGAATGTTTATGGAGTGTGATTTGGACAACGGTGTGTCATCAACTGAAATGGGACAACCACATCAAAATGGACAAATTGATATGGGAGATACTCCTGAACAGTTTAATACTGCTGGTGAGTTACATAGCAATGATGCCTGGACCTTCTCCACTAAACCGATGACTATCTCCAAATGTTTTCAATGTGAATATTGTGAACACTCCTTTAAGATGCTTAAGGAATCATTTAGATCTCATAAGATTCTGGAAAGTAAGGAAATAGAAAAGATTCAAGAGCTGCTTCTTTCTGCAAAGAAGGAAGTAGATGGTCTACAAAAACGCGGTGTATCTGGTAATGAGCACTGGCAACAAAAAGTTAATAAAGTTATCCTGCAAGTGGCATCTGAATTTCCAGCTAAGAAGAAACTTCCTGAGCTATTCCCTCCGAAACAAGAAGAGTTACAAAACCTTGATTTAAGTTCTCATCCAACAATTTATGCTGATGCTGGCCAAGTAAGTTTACCTAATTTGATTGCTTCATTTCACTGAATGTCTCTAGGCATATTCAAGGAAGTGTCCTTCTCCTTACTTTCCTCGTTCTGTGGGGCAGTGGCGGTTACTTTGCTTGATGACAGAGGTTGCTGGTAAAGAAGTTAGAAAACCTTAACATAGGCCTGTGATGGCGAACCTATGGCATGCATCCCACAGGTGATACGCAACGTCCTCTAGGTGGGCATGCAAGCTGTCGCCCCAGTTCAGTTCTGCCGTGCATGCACGCGTGCCTCCCGCCAGCCAGCTGGTTGTTGGGTCTCTGCTGCACATGCATGGAGCACATGTGGGAGAGTCATGTGCACATGTGGGGGCAGGGTGCGTGCAGGGCAGTCACGTGCACATGCGGTGGGTGAGCATGCATTGCATTTGGGGGCTTCATGTGCACGCATGTGCATTCACACACGCTTTTGGCACTCGGTCCGGAAAAGGTTATCCATCACTGATATAGGCCTTTCCTAAAACACAAACATTGAATTAATTACACTTTGCTTTGCTTTGGAGACAGACTTTTCAACAGCATTGAAAACAGTAGTTGGAATTAAAGTACAGATTTGTTATAAAAGAACAGCTAACTTACTAATTTGAGTTTGCGCCAATTAAATTAAATTCTCTGGTTCCAGCCATAAAAAAAAGAAGCTATTTTTCTTACTTTTCCTGTTCCAAGATAATAAATATTAGTTCTTGTGTTGTAGGTTCATATAGTCCTAGCAACACTTGTAGAACAGTAGATTGAGGAAAGCTGCTATAATGCTTAATTTTAATTCCAATTCTGGCTTTATAGAATTACACACGTGCTCGCAAAACGAACCTACTTTAGTAGTTAATGTGAGATACAAGAGGAAAGAATATACACAGTGCTTACTCAGGAGAAAAATCAATATGACTAAGCAATTAATAGGAACAACAATATTAAAACAGCAAATGTTTTCTTCACATCTGGAGCATGCCATTGTGGTAACAATTCTGTTAAGGGAAAACCCCAACTCTTTTGCTGCATTGATTATGTTTTTTCTTCCAGTTTAAATATTTAACTACCCTTATTTCTACAATCTTGTACTCTGTATCTTCATGAATAGAATTCAATAAAATAATATAAATATACAATAATTAACAACAAAGCATTTGAACAAAATAAAACAATGACACGTTCGTAGAGAGAAGACTAAAACCATTAAAACTGAGAGGGATTAATAGCATTGAAGAACAAGGGAATTGCACGGAAAATGCCCATGTACCTCATACTAATTTCAGTATCTCTCCTCTTCCTCCCCAGCCCAAAGTTCTATTTATATTGCAGACAAAAGTAATCCTATTAGAAAAACTGCTAGAAAGAGGGTCAGAAATGAAAAGGTGATGCCACCAACACCGGGCCCAAGAAATTATTTCTTAGGGTAAAGGTTTCTCATACCTGCTTTAGTATGGTTTGTTGCACAGCCAGCCAGATGTTCAGACTGGATTTGGCATTTTTATCAAGTTCTTGCCAAGGACCTTGAATAGGCAGATGTTGTCATTTGCGATAAGTGGATAAAAGTGCCAAATCCAGTGTAAACATTTGGCTACATGTATGACTGATCATATTAATAGTAGTTTATGGTGGTGCAATAGTTAGAATGCAGTACTGCAGGCTACTTCTGACTGCCAGCAGTTTGAGTTTCACCAGCTCATGGTTGACTTAGCCTTCCATCCTTTCAAGGTCGGTAAAATATTATGGAAGATAGACAATCCCTCAAGTAACCAGGTCCTATACCATGTTGGGCTTTATAGGTCATAATCAGCACCTTGAATGAATTGTTCCTGGAATTAAAATTGGTAACGTCACAAAGCTGAGGGGCCTCATGGAAATACCAAAACATGCCCATCACTGATTGATCTCTACAGGCTGAACTGTTGAAGCTTTTGATCTTCAAGGATAGCCGCATGTAAAGAGTGTTGTAGTAGCCAGTCACAAAGTGATATTAGGGTATGACTGACTGGGAAGATGGTAATGAAGAAAATATGGGGAGGACATTCCCAAGGTTGGCATAAGTTTAATAGTTTGTTATTTATCAATCAGCTTTCATTTGATGAAAATACCTTTTTTTTTTGTTCTCTTTTAGCTAATTTCTGCTAATCCACCACCCTTATGCTATTTGAAAATGGATAACTTTCTTGGGAAAAGCCTTAGACCTAAAGCTGTAAACGATCAGGCAGTAAAAACCTATGAAGCAAACAGAAGACAAAAAAGATCTGCGTATGTAGCAGATATAACATCTAGAGAAAAATACCTTCCACATCTCAAAGCAAATTACCGATTCATACATTCTTCAAGATGTCCTCTTGAGTTATCATTTTTTCCTTCAAATCTCAGCACACACACAAGGTTGGTAAACTCTACAGAAAACCAGAAGGCCATTGAAATGCATTGGTTATCAATAAAGAAAGGTGATGATGATAACAATTCTAAGCTTTCCCGTGAGGAAAGCAATAAAATAATTAACATGGCAGTTCAGTACCTGCATTCAGATTTGAATTCAAAGAATACAGAGTTGACTGAAAAGGGGGTTGCTTCTGCTGAACATAACAAAAGAGCTGTGGTTCTTGAACAAGAAAAGGAAGACTTGAGTGAGGTACTCCAAACTGTAACTTTTGATACACCGCAATTATATTTTAATCTTATGATTCTTGAGTTAGAACTTAATAAGGTAAAATCTGAACGGGAAATGTACAAAAGCAGATTGTCGGATACAACACATACTTTAAAAGAATTGCAAATGATCAAAGCAGACAATAGTGAGAAGCTTTTTGAAGCTGAAACTGAACTGAGCAGGGTACAATCTGAGAAAACAAATTACGAAGCTTACACCTTGTCCACGGAGACAGATACTGAAAAGCTTCTATCAAAAAGCAACCGGTTGGAGCAAGAAAAACAAATCAAAATAAACAATATTTTTGGCCTTCAGGAACAGTTAACGATTATCACTGCAGGCAGAAACCAATCTAGTCAGGATCTGACTACTTTGTTAAGGGATAAAGAAGCATTGGATCAGGTGTGCAACAAAATGAAGAATATAAAAGAGCTTGACTCAAACCAAATGGATTCTATTGAATTTATCAAAGTATTGGAAGCTGAAAATAAAACCCAAGCAGAATTGCTTCCAGCTGTTAAGGCCGCAGAGGATCAATTATCAGTTGAAAATGTTTGCTATATGGTGCAGCTCCAGAATCTGGACAGAGTTATGAGGGATCTCATGTTGGAAAAAGAGGCAGCAGAAATACAAATCAAATATCTGACTGAGGCAAGAGAAGTGAGCCATAGAAAATATGAAATCTTACACAGCAAGCTAAACATATCTGAAGCCAAAAATGCCAAGATATCCAAGTCCTTGGAAGGATCACTAGCAGAAAAAGGTGAACTTGTAGCACGGCTAAGTTCTGCACAGGAAGAAGCAGATCATTTGCGACAGGGCATTGAGAAGCTGAAAATAAAAATAGAATCTGATGAAAGGAACAGGCATCACCTGGCTGAAAAGTTGAAAGAAAGCAATCGAAAAGCTGACACTCTCGCAGACAAAATTGAGTATCTGGAAAGAGAATTATATATGTCAGAGGAGAATCTGGAAGATGCAATTCTTAGAATGGAGACAGCTAAAGGAGAGACTGAAATAATGAAGACTGAGATAGAAAGGATGTGTGTGAGCCAACAATGCTTAGAAGGTGAAGCCAAAGTCTTTAGGTCAGAGAAAGACACTCTAGAGAAAAACTTGAAAGAAAAACAAGACAAAGTAAACGGTTTAGAAGTTACTAATTTTACATTAGTAAATCAACTGAAAGAGAATGAAAAAGAGAAGGTTCAAATTAGAGGTGAATGTGAAAAGGCACTAAGATTAATGGAATCACAGCTAAAAAAGTTCTGTGAAGAAAATAAATTCCTCTATAATGAGAAAGAAACTTTCAAGTCAAAAGAACAGGATCTCGTTTGTGAAATTACTTCCCTCAAACATGACAATATGCAGTTGGCTGGTTATCTGGAAGAAGCAAAGTCCAGTAGCTATAAAGTACAGCAGTTGATGGGAGCTTTCATCCAGGAATTGCAAAGCTTCAAGCAAACATTGAATAAAAATGTTTCTGTTTTTGAGCCGTTAGTCAAAAATGAATCTTTGCAAGCTATCCAAGATGACCTACAGATGTCTTTCAAACATATCAAAGCAAATCTAGAAGTCACACCATGTGAAAAAAACATCTTCTTTGAAAAGGTATGGTAGAATTTGTATACAACATGGGTAGAATATCCTGGAGGGTAAAAATGTCTGTATAAAATCAGGCTCTCTGTACTGAGGGAAATTTTATAACAGTTACTAAACACAGTTTAGAAACACAGCTCTTGCTGTGTTCATTGTGGCTTGATTCTAGGTAACTACCAAAAATTGTAGCACCTGTCAATATATGGTCCACTTGTTATACAGCGATGTTTCCCACCCTGGTGCTCTCAGCATGAATTGAATGAGCTTCAGTGGTTTGAAATTCTCAAAACAGAATCCAACCAGTCTAGAGGATATAATTATCTTGTGCTTATTTTTGTATGTATTTTGGTTCTTATGATTTTTGTTATAACTTAACCACCTTAAGTTGTTTTGAGGTGGCAGCCTTATAAACCTAGATAATGATGATATTTACCTTATGTGATTAAAGGTAACATTATAATTACAAGATGAATATACAAAGTAAAACCTTGACAAAAATAAGAACATTTTCGCTCAGAAAGCAAGCATTTGGCTTACTTTTTGGAGGGTGTTTCAAAAATCTCTTGCTATCACAGAGGAAGCTCTACATCTGAGATGAAATTGCAAACGAAATAAAGGGGCTGGCAATAAAATCAAATGGAAAATCAGCTGGCGGGGTGGAAACAGGTAATGCTTGAGATAATTGAAGTTCAAAGACCACTAAGGTTTAATCAGAAGAAGACTGTCAGCGTTCCAAATATCATCCCTGAACCAAAGACATATGAGAAACAGAACTGAATAAATATCCAATGCAGTTCGTTTTTAATTAATATAAAGTTTCTATTGCAATAATTACATATATGTTGTTTTAATTATGCAGGCAAACAGCCTAAATCAAATGCTTCAACTCCAAGAAGAGTATGATTCTTTCTGTCATTCAATTCAGTTGTGTTTGGAGGCCTATAAAATGTTAAAGCAGGAAAAAGCAGTAATGGGGAAGCAAATTCATGAACTTGAAACTGAGATGAAGATGATAGCTCCACGTATGTACCATATTTTGAAAGAAAACAGACTTTTTCCATCAGTAACTATAGGTGTCAATAGAATGCAAAGAACATGTTTTTTGTGTTGGGATTTTAATGAATTATATTGAGCCAGCACAGTTTTTGTCTATATTCAAAATATATTTTATTCCTGTCTCTGCTAAACTACATAGTGGTAACAAAAGGGAAGGCCTTCTCACACTTCTTTGGGCGTGAACAGGGAAGTGGCATATGTAAATGCATAGGTGAATTTTTTTCTGTCCTCCATGTCTTATTTGAACAACTATTCTAAAAACACCTATATGAGTGTGAGGTTTATTCTAGTAAATGTAGTAATTTCTGGTAATGACCTCTCTTGTTTTACATAGGTTTTCAGGGGGATGTTGGTGCAGAAGAAATCAGGTTGGAGCTAGAAGAACTGAAAGAATCAGTTGAGGAGAAAACCAAAGAGGCAAATCACAACTTGGAAAAATACTGTGTACTAGTAATCAAGCATGATAAATTAGAAGAAGAAAATGAGATGCTAAGGACACAGGTCTCCCTTTTAAACACTTGTCTCAAGCAGTTATTAAATGACACCAGTTCCTCTCTCCAAAGTTCTCAAAACCAAGTGGAAATCAACAGGCTTCTTACAGAAAGAGCAGATGTGCTTAAGATCATTAAGAAGGGAGAAAGGTGTGAAGAAAACCAAATCAATGGTGAGAATTCACTTTGAAAAGCTTAAGAGTTATCTTTATAATTATTAATGGTTTAGAACAGGGGTCTCCAACCTTGGCAACTTTAAGCCTGGAGGACTTCAACTCTGGCTGGGCAATTCTGGGAGTTGAAGTCCTCCAGGCTTAAAGTTGCCAAGGTTGGAGACCCCT
>JANHFT010002536.1:87393-101531 GCA_032467955.1 Pseudoxenodon macrops
GAGACCCCGTGATACAATTCTATAGCCGGGAACAAAAATGGATGTTTCCAAAATATTGCAGAACAAGAACATTGGGCAATTCTGGGAGTTGAAGTCCTCCAGGCTTAAAGTTGCCAAGGTTGGAGACCCCTGGTTTAGAATGTCACTATTTTTCCCCCTCACTTTTTTATTAATGTAAATAGTGGGAAATGCAGCACTTAGACTTATATAGCACTTCATTGTGCTTTACAGCGCTGTCTGAGCGCTTAGTACTTCATCAAGCAATTGAAGGTGCTGCTTGTCATTATAAAGCCCTTAATGAAACAGGCTGTCAGGCTCACCAGGTAGACCAAACCAGGAAACCCCAAGTCCACAGGACGTCTACAATTATTTTTATTGAAAGTGACTGTAATACTGTACCTCCTCTCCCTTCATATACCTATGTAAATTAGGGAAGTGTCTGTCTGATCTTCTTCTGCACACTTTATCTCTGTTGTGGAATTAAGATATGCTTCACTCCTGGTCACTTTAGTGATGAATCTTACATATCTACATCAGTGGTGAAATCCAATTTTTTTTACTACCAGTTCTATGGGCGTGGCTTGGGTATGATGTGGCTTGGTGGGTGTGGCTTGGTGGGCACAGCAGGGGAAGAATATTGCAAAATCCCCATTCCCTCCCCACGCGGGCCAGCCAGAGGTGGTATTTGCCAATTCTCTGAACTACTCAAAATTTCCCTTACCGGTTCTCCAAACTATTCAAAATTTACACTACTGGTTCTCCAGAACCTGCTGGATTTCACCCTTGATCTACATCAGGATCATCTTCCTTACTCTCTATAAAGAGCCAGGCCACTTATGAGGCCGGTTGTTTTTGTTCAGCTCTAGGAGAGTGAGAATGCTTTGGATTTCTCCTATGAAAATGCCATCTTTTTTGTTGCAGCATTTGCTCTGTGGAACGTAGTTTTAGATGGCCCTGACCATTCTGACCTGCCACAAACCCTTAAAAACCTGGCTCTTTCATTGAACATTAAACCAAAACATTTCATCATCTGCTTTATAATGATGATCATACAGTGGCTGGATTGATGTGCACATGGGAGAAGTAAACTAGCAAACGTAGGGTGGGTTATTTATTTATTAGTGTATTTAGCAGCAGTCAGAGACAAAAGGAGAACTGAGAAATAATAACTTACATCACTTAACACAACTTCATAGTATAGTTGCATGATAGAGTTTCCCCCTTTCCTCAGCAAGGAAGGGAAATGTAAGTTAAACACAATTCAAAAGGCAACAGACTTGAAATGTTGAGACCTAGTAACTCACTGGAGTTTACTCAGGTGAATATGGAGAGACTCCAGTAGTACCCAGGTAGCTTCCAGCTTGGGGATGACCAAAGGAAAAAAAAAATTAAGTATCTTGTACTCATGTGGGAATTATTTGTTTTATTTATTTATTTACATTCATCAAACAAAAATTACAAATTCAAACAAAGAAAATAAGAAAATCAAAATGTAACAGGGACAATAGGCACACCAATGCACACCCACAGAAGTTAAGTTGGAATGAAATTAAATTGCATTTTTTTTCAACCACCAATCAAATTCTAGAAATAGAAATCCTTTGTATTGTTATACATGGTCACTGGATATTGTGGTCTCTCAGAATTAGCATGATGATCTACTGACACTGATTTTCTGTTTTCCCCTTTTACTAAGCCTACTAAATGTAAATGTGTAAGGAACTTTCTGAAGTGTTTTTGATATCCTTCCAGAATTCAGCCATTCTTGCATTTCTCATCGAGCATCCTTAGAGCCAAGAATGGATCCCTGTCTTTTCAGTCCTAGCTTGAAATCGCCAACATCTATTGATAATGCACAAATAACAGAAAAGATGAAGGCAGAGAATCTTAAAACAACAGCAGAGGGCAGCAGACTACAAAAGGTAAGCATCATATTAAATATCAGCTTGAATGTGTCAAATAAAAGAAATTCAGCATTAATATTAGTTAATATTTCCACGTGCTCCTAAGAGTGTCTTATCAACAAGCTGTAAACATATTTAGGATGAAGACAAAAAAGCGAATAAAGGCAGCAGAGATCTTCCATAGTATTTTCTTGATCCCACTCCATGATAAAATCTTTAAAAATATTTTTCCTATGTGTGCCTGTGATGGCACATCTTTAAGCCATACATGGGATGTTCTCATATTGCTTTTTCTTCTTGAATGCACAATGCCCGGAAAAATTATAATTCATTTGTCAAATAATGAACTGAGTGCCTGAAGTAGATATCTGTTTCACAACTGCTTACCAAATAAATTTGAACTTCCAATATGATACCTACCAGATATATTCAAAAGCCGGGGTGGATCTGGAATACACTATATTTTGAATAGATTCTAAATTTGCTGGTTTGGAAAAAAAATTAAATCTAAGTAGGAAAATTAAAAATCCTATCTGGAACTGGAAAAATGGAACTGTTCTTTAAAAAAAGAGTAAAAATGCTAGTAATGTTAGGCAACATATGTATAAAAGCAGTTTTTGAGCACATCTTATTTGCTAGTTTTGAAACTCCCTGTGCAAAAGGTTTTTGGATGCATGGTTCTTGAGTGGGTTTGATTAACTTACTGGTTTCATACCAACATATATTTCTGCATCCTCCATTTTCAATGACTTCAGGATGTTTACAATGACTAAAAATAAGTTCAGTAAAATCCAACTGGTGTAAATAAATACAACAGTGTATGAAAACATGATACCCAACAATTTATATACAAAAAAATAAAAATAAATAACAGTCCAGGTTCATCATCAAACCAAAATTCAAACCCAGAAATCAACACTCAGTCTAAACAATTCATTTCCCCAAAGTCCACCCAATTGGAAACTTCTCGACAGAAAGAAAAAGTCGGAAGATGCTAAACAAATCAATGAAAGCAAGGTATTCCCTAGCATTGAATCTATAAGAGAGTTGGATTGTCTTTGAGCCCAGATTCTCCTGATTTCTCTCAAGGATGGAATCCTAAACATCTCTCTGGACTCGTGTATGGAACCCAGATCTTGGACAGATTGGTATACATACCTTCAGAGTAATGTTAATGGATGAACAATGTCTCAGGAGGCAAGATCATGTTCTAAATCAAGATTCCTCCTGCATTTTCCGGTTAATTTTGCAATCCCAAATTTATGAATATCTGTTATAGTCTATTCTGTTTAAAAATATATTAACACAAAAAAAAAACCTTAATTGATTCACCTCCTCTGGAAGTAGACTTCTGCTAAATGTCTGCTTAAGAACTGAAGGAGTTTACGTCCCTTAATAACCATAAGAGAGATCTAAGAGGTAACAGGACTCACATAAACAGAAAAATCACAGGCCAATAGGATTATTTTTTATGCTACTTTCATTTGAAGGATAAAACTGATCTTCACTGCTAAAATTCATTTACATCTTCCTTGCATAACTGAAATAACTTGTTTCTCGTATATGTTTCAGATGAACCATGATCAAGTTGATAGTTCCGGTCAGGATTTTATTCCCAAATCCCCCCTTTCCATCTCCAACCAGTCATCTCAAGTGGTTGCTGAACAATCTGTCAACCATCTTGATGTAAGATACTTTCCAAATACAGAAGAAAATGATTTGGACAAAGCCTGCCATGTACAATGAATCAGGACTGGGTTGGTTTTAGACTTGAAATCCCAGCAGCAAAGAATGATTCAGAATGTAATGCTAAGAATTGTCTTCGTAAACTTCTTTAAGTCCATGTCCGATGCAATGAGAGAATCCTGTTTATGATTGATGTGCAACAAAAGGAAGCCATGTCTGATCCTAGGAGTTGGGGTGGCACAGTGGTTAGGACGCAGTATCGCAGGCTAACTCTGCCCACTGCCTGGAGTTCGATCCTGATCGGCTAAGGGTTGATTCAGCTTTCCATCCTTCTCTGGTCGGTAAAATGAGGAGCCAGGCTGTTGGGGGCAATATGCTGACTCTGTAAACCACCCAGACAATGCTGGAAAGCATTGTGGAGCTGTATATAAGTCTAAGTGTTGTTGCTATTGCTATCCCAACATTCTGGAATATGTATTTATAAGGACATATTTGTAGCCACAAAAGGTTTCATTTTTACAAGCTGTGAGGTTTTGCATATAAGAGCACATTATGTTTGTTATGTGTTGCCTGGACAAAGGAGCTTGAAGAAAATGAATGGCTAAGTTGCTCCATTTTACCAAAACATTCAATTTCATTTTACTAAATCATAAAGATTATATTTATTTGTGTGCTAGTCATGAATGGCAATGTAAAGGAACCTCTCTGAAGAAATTGCTAATACATGCATGCAGTTCAGACAACTATGAGTATTAGACAATCCAGAATTAAAAAGCTAGCTATAAACCATAACCTGTAATTTAGCATTATATCTTTATATGTAATCAATGCCATTTTTCTTAATATTTTCAGAGAAAAAGGTCCTTCCTGGAAAAGTAAAAGTAAATCCTAAAATAGAGTTTTCAAGCACTTTTTTTAAACAAAAATAGTATTGCTTGACAGTGAGATGGCAGCAGATATACTGTATAATAAATAAAAATTAACAATGAATAGCCACTAGCCCAAGTCCTGCTAGCCCCTTTCCTGGGTCTTTATTTGGGCATTTTGAAAAAGAAGAAAAAAACAAGCACCAAGAAAATTGTATTGTGCAGCACACCTGGACCAACATTGTTTCAAGATAAATTTTATATTGGAATATTTTAAGATAGGGCATGCAAGTTTTCATCAAGATTATAAATGCAAACTGAAATTATCAGTCTTTGAATTGGCTCTAAATCAACAGAAAGGAAAGATTTGGAGCCACAGTGTAGTGGTTATAAGACTGGGCTAGAAACCAGGAGACTGACTTCTCATCTTCCTCTAAGCATGAAACCTGTCTAAGTAACTCTCCTGCAGATCACTCCATCTCACAGGGTGATGGAGAAAACAGAAAGCAGGAGTACATTATGTCACCTTGAGTTGACCAAAAATCCAAAGTGGGATAAATACCTAATAAATTATCAAGCCTGTTTAAACAGACTCACTGAAAAAGTGGTTTTAACCTGTAGCTCACATTCTTGCACTATAGAAAGACATGTCAATTCCAAATTATTGTAGGTTTTTTTTTCTTATTCCATTTATTCTTTGCATTCTTTTACTATTTAGTTTAGTTCATTTTATTTGAATGGTATATTCAGGATTAATTTTTCTGTTTTGATTCTTCAAGAAAATAAAAGTGTTAACAGAAGGTTATAAATAACTAGGGAGATGAGATAAGAGAACAAACAAATAATAGCTTGCTGCTTATAGAGCCCTGTCGCCCCACTACTCCCCACCAGGCAAACAACCTTTAAAGCCAAACAGTTCTCATTCTCCAAGCCTATCTAGTGAATAAAATTGGAAACAGGAGATTTTTGTATCTTTTTATTATCATCTAAAGTGGACCAGTCTGAAAGACCAAGTTGAGACAGATCAACCAAAATCCAAATGGAGGTACAAGTCAATACCAATATGATAGCACATCATCTCACCATCAGTCAAAGCAGTATTCGAATGTAGGCATTTAAGAAAAATAAACACAAATCCTTATCCCTATGAGAAAGAAAGTTGCAAACACCTGCTTTGAATCGTATCCCATCCCACATGAGCCAGTTAGAAACGTGGCAATAACCAAGCTGTGATACACTGGATGCAGTTCAGCATATTGCCACGTGAGGTTGCCATATTACAGATCCAACATCAGATGAAATCTTATCTTTAATTGCTCCAAATGTAAAGCTTGGTTATTTGGATTAATTTACAGTAGTTCTAGATCTGGGATGGAGAAACCCAGATGACCATTAACTGGCAGAAAACAGATAAACCTGACTCCTGGTTGCCATCTGATATAGGGATGTTTGCTGCCCGGAACTAAGTAGTTCTATCTTTGCAGATATTATTGAACTAGTACACTTGCTAGCAGAAGTCATTAGAAAATATAGTAAATTGCTTCAGTGAGCAAAATGGTAAAAAACTTAGGGGATTTTTTTTTTAATCCAAGTATAACTTCTGAAGTTTAGTTCTGGCTTGTCAGTAACAAGATGTTGAGAATTCAGATACACAGTTTGCTTTACCTTGCAATACAATTGCCTTCAATGGCTAAAACTCCAGTGGAGTTTCTACCTGGATCAACAAAAAAGCCAAATATAAATTTAACAAATTTTCTGTCAGTAATTATACTGACAAGTATTTTAAATGTGCAGATTAGTTAAACTAGTGCAGATTAGTTAGCTTTTATGAGGGCTTCAGTCATCTCACTCTTAAGTTGCTTAAGAGTGCAAATTAATAAATAAATTTTACTCATTGCTGAATATTTTGCTTTCAGGTATGCATAGATTTCTGTATAAATGAAGTAAAATACTGTGAGTAAGGGAAGTGTCACAAGAGTGACATCTTCTGGCAGATTTTATAAATCACAGATCAGATGATATTTGAACAAGGAGAAGCAAGAGACTTGTAGCAAACTTCAGAATTGTTTGTTGTCCTGTTCTTATGATGTTTATGCAAGATGTTACAAATGTTTTAACTTGACCAATTCTATCATCTTAACCATCTACACTTTCTGAAATGGCTGTCATGCGTATTGATTTTTTAATGAGAATTTACCCTAGTGTAGGGGTGTCAAACTCAATCTCATTGAGGGTCACATCTGGGTTGTGTTTAACCTTGGCTGTGTGTGTGTGATGCTTTTAGTTTGTTTTGCTAAGCCCTCTGCCAGCACAAACAGAACTCTGGGGGGACCACGTGCTGCCCCCCGCC
Source organism: Pseudoxenodon macrops (assembly GCA_032467955.1). Taxonomy (NCBI): domain Eukaryota; kingdom Metazoa; phylum Chordata; class Lepidosauria; order Squamata; family Pseudoxenodontidae; genus Pseudoxenodon; species Pseudoxenodon macrops. Next base: position 94,200 of record JANHFT010002536.1, read on the forward strand.
CCCGTGCTCCATTTTCAGCCAGGACAGCTTCCTGCAGCCCTCTTATCAGCAAAAACGGAGCACGTGGCCCTCCTGAGCTCCATTTTTGCTGGCAGAGACCTGCATGAGGCTGTCACAGCTGAAAATGGAGCCTGGGAGGGCCGCATGCAGCCCTCCCTAGCTCCATTTTCGCTGGTAGAGTCCCCACAGGCTGGTCATTCACTGTTTCAAGGGTGGCCCCAGAGGCCACATCTAACCACCCCAGGGGCCGGATCCAGCCCACAGACCTTGAGTTTGACACCCCTGCCCCAGTGCAAGTATATACTTATGAATGTACCTATATTGGAATGTTGGGACAAATTAGTAACCTGGAATATGGAATTATATATATTCTATAATCTCAAAAGTTTCAAAAAGAAAATCTTCCACTTTTATGCATTTTCAAAATCTCTTAGGGAAATCTATGGCAGGCGTGGTGTTCCACAAGCATAAAAATGCCTCTTGATTGGAGGCTATTTAAAGAATTTGAAAAGTGGAGTAAGTTTAAGTTTGGCCAGACCCGAGACATCTGTAAAAATGTTCATTTTATAAGAGGGAGACAAACCTGATTATGTTACGGTATCAAACTTAAGATTTTCTTAACCTGTGTTAAATGTTTATAATTGTAAAATATATTACTGTTTATGCTGCACTGGCATTGTTTCTGGTGTTTGTGTTTGGTGCTTAATATCTTTTTAGACTGAACAGATATACAAGTGAATAAATATTGCAATAAATAAATAATACTTTCTAACGTTAAGGCATGATACTTTCCCCTTGATTTTAATGAAACATTTTACTCTTTCTCAGTAAATTGAGCGGAGCTGAAGAGGGCATGTTTTCTCTAAATTGCTCACACTATCCAATCCCTATAACAGGAGAGGATTGGGTGGGGGGATGGGGGTAGTCACAATTCCAGTTGCAACAGTGCAGAGTTGAAAGCCTGCCCCTGTAGTACATGCATTGATCCTGCTGCAGATGCCACCGCATCTGCACGATAAGGCTATTAATACATGACCTTGGGCTAGCCTGCTCAGTCTGTGTTTACAATATCTCTATGGAGGGTAACTCAGCATCTAAACTTCCTTGGAGACCGTGCCAATACAAGAGAAGAAACATCTCCAGGTGTGCTTAGACCGAACAGCTATTGATTTTATTTTTGCAGTCTTGTATGGTGTACATATTAGATGCAATCCAATGAAAGCTGTTACACTATGTTCCTGCTTTAGTTTATTTTCAGTTGAGGTAAATACTACCCCGCGCAAGCTCTTTATTTGTTCTTATTAACTATTAGCCTTGGCCCAGAAATTTACAGACATGGTAAGAAGAAAAATATGGATGAAGAAATATATTTATTACTCTGTTATACCAAATCTAATCTTCTACAACCTAAGTAGAAGCTTTAAAATACTGTAAAATGGATAGCTAATGTCAATGGGAAAGGGGTGTATGTACACACACACACAGAGTATATAAATATATCAGAATTTTCTCCAGGAGGAATATCCTCATTAGTGAAAAGAAGCTGCTTGAACACTTAGAAACCAAGAAAATAAGCTGTTGCAAAAGGGCATGAATTGCCTACAACTTGGAAGTAGAACTTGTTTGCTTTTAATCAGGGTGGTTTCATTTATTTTAACAGTTGCGCTGATTTATGTGACCAATTATATCCCAGCACCCTGAGGTTTTAAATATAGTCCTTTTAAAAATAGCTAAGATTAGCTTGCTCTTCTTTTGCCTTTCCTGCACGGGCTGGGAAACACTCCTTAATAAAGCCCAATTACAATTGTTTCTGTGACAGTTTGCATTAATGAAACACTAATAAGGAGAACAAAAAGGGAAAGAACTGGGGTGCAAGCCATCTTCCTCCCATGCAATATCAAATATCATTTCTAATAAGCTGGAAGCAAGTTAAGCTCTTTGGAAGAGAAATAAACTTTGTAAAGCAATTTGTATTTTGGAAACAAAGCCTACTACAAAATTTGTTTACATCAAATCCAGTTTTTCTTTTCCCATGTAAGATTTGGCTACAGAAAGCTTTCAGGAAATTCTACCTGACATCAGGACTGAAAAGTTGATGCTTTATGGATAAATAAATGTGATATTGGATGAAGAGATACCCATTTGTAATCTTAAAATAACTTTAGAGGAGTTAGTAAATCTGCCTAGTCTTACTGTAATGAAGGTTGGAAGTCAGCTCTTTATTTATTTTCTATTTCTTGACCATATTCTCGTCTTTTTTCTTTCTTGCACTTTTTATTCTTAGTATTGTTTTTCTTTCTGTTTAGTTTCTTTAAGTTTAGCTTGTGTTCAGTTTTACTATTGTAATCAAAATCCTTAATTAAAAAGCATACACAGCAGGAAATTCCAGATCTCTTGCTCTCTAGCAGAACCGGCCACATTTTTGCAGGACAGATCTGCAAAGTTGTCTTGAAGGTACTTGACTCTGAATTGAAAGGACAAGTTAATATAATGGTTGAATCATGATGCAGAAATTAATCAAGTGACCTTATATTGAATTAAATCATTGCTAAGTACTGAATAGTCTAGAAAGGAGGAGGGTCAACAATGACAATGTTTTTTGGTCTTATTTGGAACACGTTTGAACCTTTCTACACTGTTGTGGTTCCTTTCTAGACCTATTTGAATCTTGGGGGAGTGAGAGTATAAATATTCTAGTACCTTTGCACATTTTGTACCAAAGATTTTTTTTAACTAAAAGGGAAAGCTTACCTTTTCAATTTAAATCTTGAACTCCTCTACAGACTTTTCAGATAATTTAGATTAGTTCTTCTAAATTTGCTTAGAACAGGACTAGGTAACTAATATAAATTAAGTAATCCCCTAGAAAGCTACATGGGATTTATATAGTGCATTCATTTAAAATCATGCTGTCATTATATTGATTTTAAATTTGTTGTGGGTATTTGTATATAAAGAAAAGCACAATTAAACACAACAGAGAGTTTGACCTATTGATAAAGATTACATATTTTGTCTGATCAAGTCTTGGCTCTTGAGGGAAAGGCAGGAGACAGAAAAATCTTAACCTTTACAATGTAGAGCAAAGAAGAAACATTTCTTGATGTGTTTTTATTTATATGCATAAAGAACATTTATCAAGGTCTGACATTACAATATTACATATAGTCTTCACTTAACTCCTTGAAGTTACAATAGATTTTTAAAAAGCTATTTGCAACAGATCTTCAAAGTTACAACTGCCAGATGCACATACACATCACAGTCATGTGATCACATTTTAGGCACTGGCAACCTACTTGCATTTATGACCAGCTACAAAGTTCCCACCATCACATGACTGCAATCTGCATTATTTTTTGGCATTTTTCAACAGAAAATGAAATACCTGCAATGAATGCAAATGTTAAAAGAAATTTTAAATCAGCCGGTTTGGTTTTCTGATATGAATTTCTTTTTCTGAGTTGCTTTCATTCTGATAAAAACTGACACTGTCTCCTTGGAATGGAGTTAACATAAAGGAGGTAGCAGACCTGTGTGATCATCATAAGAGGAATATCTACTTGAACAATAAGACTTCTTTTTCCTATATAGATAACTAAATGTGTTCCGGAAGGTTCTCCAGCTTGCTAGATGTACGGCATGTTTAACTCAGCAGGATTTCTAAATAAACGTTTACACAATTTCACTATTAAGCTGAAACGTAAATAGACCTTAATATGTAATTTAATCTCTCTGTGCCCATCTTTCTACTGTAAAATATAAGGCACAGGTAACCATTTCAAACAAGTTATAATAACTGATATATAGGAGTCACCCTACAGGCTGTTGGTTGGGCACAAAAAAGAAAATTGCCCCAAAGGTGCTTTTTGAAACATGAGCTGCACGACTGAGAATCTCCAAATTAAAAAAGCATAATTTTTTAATAACCAAAGTCCTTCAACAAGATAATCAAGTCTTGTTAGTTGATAATATCACAAGATATTGATGATTCAAGAAATCAGCAATTGGTTCCCACATTGCTGACCCTTTGCTGATATAATCTTTCTGTAACAATGCAGTGATAGATACATAAATGGAATCAGTGTAAATTGTTTATATAAGTTGTAAATATCACATGATGAAAAGCAACTTTAAAAGTCTTAATGCTATTAAAAGAAAAGCTTACTTTTCAGCCAGATGAAATAATAAAGATCAATGTGCGAATGCTGCCAGATAAGGGAGATCTGAATTATAAATTTATTGCTTGAGCTCACAATCTTAACATCTGAGATGGTTGTTCTGATAGAGCTAACATTGCTAGGCTTCAAAAGGCTGGGCAGACCATTAGAGAGCAAATAATCTTTTATGTTCTTTCGAGATAAGTTGCATGAGTTACAATTCCAGAACTGCAAAAATATGGAGTAGCAATAGATGGCAGCGAAGAGACACAGAAAATTCTAAGTCTCCAAATTGCCATCTAGATATTTACAGTGAACATGTGCTAATTCTCTATTCAGGGGAAGAAGGTTTGTAAGTATCTTAGTGTGAGCTATTTAAGTACAATTATGTATCTAAAAGGATGGTGCCATACTTGCCTATAGAAGGATCGGTGTTCATAAGAATTGCGAGCCTCACTAATACAGTCTTCAAAAATACTTATGCCTAGAGGAATTTAGAAATCCAATTTGTATTAGCAGATTAATTAAGGTTTATTGTACTACCTAAATTGCTTTCAGCATAGTAATTTGTTTCCTATGTTTATTATGAAATCTTTACTCTTGAATACGATACTTTAGAAGGCTATAGCTAGGGCCTATATATAATTTATATTAAAGCCGCTATTCCCATGTCTCAAGGCAGTGTAACTCAGATGAATCAGGCAGATGAGGGTAAATGTTCAAATCTTCCTCCAGGGCTTGAAAAATTCTTTGTATTTTTACCTTTAAAAAGTGGGAAAGGGAAACGGGGAAGAAAAGAAAGAGAGATTTTTAAAAATTGGCCTCTTAGGACTGTTTATTATTACTACAGCTATATCCAAGTGTTTAGGTCAGACTAATTTCCTAGAAATATCTCCTGCACAGGCATAATTTCAATCTAAAGAGCTCCCAGTGTCCAAGCATGTCATTATATCTCATGCAATGTGGTAGCTCATAATGAACTAGAGATGTGCAATCTAACTTTCTTGTTTACTGCTCTCTAATGAAGCTGCAGTTTGTTTACTTCTATTACTTTTATACCCCAATAACATAAATAAAGATGAGTGTCAAGTACAGGAACTGTATAGGACCTCTGTAATTCAGAGCAGGAATGTTCAGTTGGAAGCACATACAGGCTGGAAAGCTTTCATTGTAGATCCTAGAGGTTTTGAGATCTGGTGCTCCATTAAAGCTGCCAACAAATTTATAATTTTTAATGTGAACCAGGAGGAAATTGGTTAACCGATTAAACACAGAAAGCTGGTTTTATTACCAGCTTTCAAATAAAGCAAATTTTATTTGATTTATGTCCTGTCCACTTTTTGGAATGTGGCGGTCAGCATGCTGTTGAAGACCAAATTTGGCCCTTATTCTCCATAAAAGTAGTGAACCCTTGTAGTAAAAAAAAACCTATTTCTTCAACATTCTACTTCAGAACTTCATCATCAACCAACAGTATTTCAAAGAAAACTGGACGATAGGGACTGTCTATATACCTGTTGGGATACTTATTGAACACTGAAGAATATATCTTACACTTTTTTGAAATTACAGGAAGAAACCCGTATTAGCACTTAGCACTTTTACATTTCTCCTGATGTACCCGATGTTCACTTCTCTAAGGGAAGAAGGTATTTAGAATAATAGAGTTGGAAGCTCTTCTAGTCCAACCCCTTGCACAAGCAGGAGACAATATACCATTCTGGGCCAATGGCTGTCCAATCTCTTCTTTAAAAACCTCCAGTGTTGATGCACCCGCAACTTGTGAAGGTAAGCTTTTTCCCCCCCTTGAGTAAATCAGTTTTATTTATTTATTTATTTTGTCAAGCGTATATAAGATTAGAGACAAAGAATAAACATGATTGTGAATATATAATATGCACAAGCATGGTTGTGAGTACATGATATTTTACGAATACATGGGGACATTAGGACAGGGACGCTTATGCACGTCCCTTACAGACCTCTTAGGAATGGGGTGAGGTCAACGGTAGACAGTCTAAGGTTAAAGTTTTGGGGGTTTGGGGAATAAACTACAAAGTCAAGTAAACTGTTCCAGTGGTTAATTGGTCTCATTGTTAAGAAATTTCTCTTTAGTTCTAGGTTGGGTCTCTCCTTGATTAGTTTCCACCCATTGCTTCTTGTCCTGCCTTCTGGTGCTATGTACTACTATACATAACTTTTGCTACTTTTGCAAGAAACATTCATGCTTCCCAACAAATCAGTACCCTATCTTTATGAAAGCATTTGTACATCTTAAAAGTTCCTCCATAAATCATTTCCCCATCTTCAGTAATATTCTACCAATATATAAATTTATCTACCTTGCTATAATTTTCATTATTTATGTATAATTTGCAAATATTCATTCCTGTCAATCACAACTGTCTTAATTTTGATAGATTAATTTTCAGATCCATACTTTTTATGCCACAATAAACTAGAACATTACTGTAGCAAATTTACAGGGCTATTATCACAGTTATCAATTTGTTTATATAGCTAAAAGCTCTCTATAGTTGTGAGATGTCACCTTTAAAAAGATGAATTCTAGAGTGCCTGGTTGAGGCACATTACAAATCAATTGCCTTTAATGAGTAATTTTTGCGAAGTACCATAATCTACAGAACTCAACCAAAATTCTGCTCCAATTGTTCTTTGGAAGAACCAGTTCTCAATTAGGTGATCGTCACTAACAGTTCTCCCGAACTGCTAAGAACCAGGAGCAACCCACCACTTCTTTCTCATTTGGTGGCCAAAGTATTTGAGTTTCATCTTCAGGATCTGGCCTTCTAAAGAGAAGTCAGGGTTGATCTCCTCTAAGATTGACTGGTTTGATCGCCTTGTAGTCCAAGGAACTCACAGGAGTCTTCTCCAGCACCATAGTTCAAAGGCCTTAATTCTTTGGCGCTCAGCCTTTCTTGTGGTCCAACTTTCATTGCATTACTGAGAACACCATAGTCTTGACTATAGGCACTTTTGTTGGCAGGGTGATGTCTCTGCTTTTTAGTATGCTGTCTAGATTTGTCGTTGTGGTTCACCGGTAGCCTACGGAGCTGGCAGATGAATCGAACAGTGGAGAGGAATATGGGTCAGCTCTGGAGTCTAGGGAAGGCTCAGATGGGGTCTCTGCATCAGAGGCAGAGATGGAGCC
>JANHFT010002536.1:125675-137711 GCA_032467955.1 Pseudoxenodon macrops
TGTGTGAGTCAGTACAGCTGTTTTTGCATGGTGTGTGAGTCAGTTGTGTTGTTTTGTGTTGTGTGTTTGTAAAGTGTCAAAAAAATTTGTGTTCTGTCTGTGTAAAGTGTAAACTCACGCCCACCCGGTCACCTGACCTCCAAGCCACGTCCACAAAATAAGCTACACCCACAGAACCGGTAGGGAAAATGTTTAGATTTCACCCCTGCTGTGAAGCGGTATATAAGTCTAAGTGCTATTGCTCTTATTATATCGTAATGCTTGCCTGGAAGCCTCTGTCCAATGTGCAATATCCCCAACTCAGAAATTTTCCCTATTCCCATTACTGATTTTGATTAAGAACACAGCTGAGCACACAGCAAGTTTTTCCAGTGCTCAACTGATAAAAAATGGGCAAAGCCCAAGAAGCTGAGATCTTTACCAGGCTACCCAAAGAGAGCCTGAGAGTTGTATGTGGTCCATGAATTTCCTATTGCTGACTCATGCTGTCCCGACAGTTCTATTGTTTTTGATATATATTCAGAACATTGCTGGAAACTAGTTGTATATTTGAGTATAGTGCAGTCCTCATTCTTAATAATAACTACCTTTTAGTCTTTTTCATTGCACACCAAGATTTTTGAAGTGCTGTATCGATGTCTTAGGACAATAATGAGTTAGAAATGGTAGATAAAATTAACCTACACCCATCAACAAAAGAGACGTGGTGGCTCAGTGGCTAAGATGCTGACCTTGTCAATCAGAAAGATCGGCAGTTTGGCGGTTTGAATCCCTAGCGTCGCGTAACGGAGTGTCCCAGCTTCTGCCAACCTGGCAGTTCGAAAGCATATAAAAATGCAAGTAGAAAAATAGGGTACCACCTTGGCGGGAAGGTAACAGTGTTCTGTGCGCCTTTGCCATTTAGTCATGCCGGCCACATGAACACAGAGACATCTTCGGACAGCACTGGCTCTTCGGCTTTGAAATTGAGATGAGCACCACTCCCTAGAGTTGGGAACAACTAGCACATATGTGTGGGGGGAACCCTTACCTTTACCTTATTAACATGTAAATGAGCTCAGTTTGCTGTGCATTAATTTATTACTCCAGTGAATTGTTTAATAATGGATCTAACTTTGCTCTAAAATTTCTATGTATTGGCTACATTCAATGGTACTTTTTTACTTGATGTAAATTGGTACCAGATAAAAATGATTTCATAACACTAACTTTGGAGACCATCCAGAAATTGCAGTTGGTGCAAAATACACCTGTCAGAATTCTAACTGAGACCACCAGAATATATTGCATTGGTTTTGATTAGATGGGAACTTATTTATTTTGGCCATACATCTCCACCATGAGTTTCACTGAGTCTCTGTCTACTTTAAATGCAAGTCAAAATATGTTCTGGGGAGGTGGTTTATATACTGATTTTATGTTAATTATCAAAGTCATGTGATTGGGGCAGTATAAAGTATTCATGCATAAATAACACCATGTTAGCAGAAGGTTTTTACATTTATAGATTGCTGTTAAAAGTTAGGATATCAACTACTCTGAAAACTATCAGAATATTAAGAGAAAAGAAAATAGATGATAATCTAATTCATGTTTATCAGTCAATGTTCTGTATGCTGCAGTAGTTTCCAGGTTCCCAGAAATAAGTCTGTCTATACTCAAGCTTCTGAAAACCTTGAAATTGAGAATTGCATTTTGTGATTTAGATGCAATGTAATGCTTTATGTAGCCTTGAGATCCTTCTGTGCCTTCCTTATTTGTAATAGGAATTATTTGTTACTGAAATGTGCTTTAAAAAACAAAACAAAAACCTTTCATTTTAAAATCAACCACATCTATAAAATCACCTTTAGGGAAAACAAGCAGTGATAAATTAGCAGGGGAAAAAAGTATCAATAGTTTTCTCAGCAAGAATATTTTCCTTTTTCCAAACCCACTATGACATTACTACTGTCGTTTTGTAATTACTAATTTACTCTGTATCTGCAGACTAAACCGAAATAGATTCCTTTGGCATATTACATTTTAAATAAATCATATCTGAAGTTATAAATTTCCTGTTGTAAATCTGAAGGCAGCAATAATCAGGCTTGATTGATGCAACACAAATGGCAATAAAACATGCCTCTACCATTTGGCTGATGCGCCAAAATGTATGAGCTGAAATGTACTGGATTGGCTATTTTGTCTGCTACCATGCTTGGAACCACAATTAAACCTGCTCTTCTCTCCAGTGCTCAGTTAAAGTTTTTGGATAAGGGGGTGGGATCCACACAAAAGTATCAGCCAGTTTAAGGTTGGTTGTATGCCTTAGCCTAGATTTAATGGGAATGTCATAAAAAAACCACCTGGGCAAAGCAACAGCAGTGGTATTTAAATTCATTCCTAAATGGTCATAAAAATGATGCTGTCAAATGCAAAATGAAGATCCTGGGTGTGATTATGTTTTTGGTATCAAGATTACAACCTCTGCATTTAAAGTTGTCCAGTGAAGAAGAAGGGAGTCAGAAACCCAGTAGGGGTTATATCAGTTTACATCATACAGAATATAATAACTGAATCAGTTATCAGTATAAAAAATGAGGAAGACTGAGAATTCTGTGAGCTATAATCCCAATAGTCTCCAGGATAGAGATGATTTAATTAAGTTAACTAATTTGAATTATTGACATCTCTTTGCAAGGACTTAAGACCAATGATGGCTAACCTTTTTGCCATTTGTGTGCCAAAAGCGGTGGGAGCACAGGGGGTTGGGTGCGTGCCTGGGTACCCACGCCCATAATGCAATACACCCCCCTCGCATGCACGCACGACCCTCTCTCTCCCTCCTCCCACTTTTGGCATGGTGGGTTTTTCGCCCTCCCCAGACTCCAAAGGCTTTCTAGGAACCTGGGGAGGGAGAAACCAGCCTTCCCACCCACCCCCTGAGGCCCTCCGGAGGCCAGAATCAGGCTGTTTCCCAACTTCCGGTAGTACTGGAAGGCCCAGTTTTCGCTCTCCTCAGGCTCCAGATGCTTTCCAGGATCCTGGGTAGGGTGAAAACGGCCTCCCCCACCCCACCTCCAGAGGCCCTCCAGAGGCGAGAAATGCCCTCCTAGAGGGCGTTTACTTACAAGCCCTCAAAACGGGCTGCGTGGAGACTCCTGGGAGGGGGATCTGGCCAGCTGAAAATTAGCTAACCAGAATGCGCATGCACATTGGAGCTGATGTACAGCAATGACACCCATGCCGGCAGATATGGCTCCACGTGCCATCTGTGGCACATATGCCATAGGTTTGCCATCACAGACTTAGACTGAATGACCATGTACTTATCATTCAATCCTATCTTCCTGAACTAGTAGAAAACAAGCAGAAATAAGAACATAAACATTTGGGAAAGATCCAGGCCTGGGCTTTCACTAATTTTTAGAAAAAGAGAATTAATCATCCTGAATGTCATCCTCCTCAAGCAAATGCATAAAGTTACTATTACTCATGAACTGCACCAAGAACATTTAAAGCTTCACATATCCATGCCCTGGTAATTCTGAGACTTTCATATTTCAATGTATTGTATGTGGGGCTGCTAAAAAAAGAGTAGACATTTCAGCTAAGATACAATACAAATTCTAGATTGGTTCCCAACGCTACATAGAGAAATCATATCACTTCATTTTGTTTCTGAATTTTTAATGTGCAATAAACTCTAGCATTCAGGTATTTGTTGGCCTGCCTTCACCTCACATCAGTTTGCTACCATTTCATCTGAGGCTCTTTGAATGCTTCCACTCTCCAAATTTGGTGAACACTACAAAGGATAAAATCATTGTAGTGGTAGCATTCTGACTTTAATATATATATATATATATATTTATATATTTATATATATATAATATAGATAGATAGATAGATAAATCACTCGATTGTGATTTAGTTGACTATTTTCATTTTGGCTTTGATTTAATGATTATTTTACATTTTCTTATGAGCTATCCTTGGAACATTTATCATACAGGATGAAATATGTCGGTCTGATAAAGATTGTTTGTTAAAAATGTTGATGTAAGTTAAAAAAAAAGGTAGAGTAGAAGTATTTCATCCCTTTAGAACTTTCTCCAGCTACATGTTCAAGAATTTTTTGGTTCTATAAACATTGAAATGATGAGTACTTTTCCAAAAGCAAGATATCAGTTCAAAGCTGTGAACACCCAATCAAATTTGCAAAACCAAAAAGTTTCCATTATATCCACTATACATTATTCTGAGAGATGACACCATTGATTATGCTTTTGTGCAATGAAACAATTGGTCTACACTTGCTATTCCCAAGGGCCTTGCAGATATTTTAATCCAAACTTAGTTTACTGAATTATCCAAACTCTATTGCCTATTTACTATAATTACTTACCTGGCTTTCAAATATGGATGATATAATGATCCTGAAAAACTAAACAGTTACAAAACATATCCTACATTTTTAAAGAAATAATTTGAAATTGTTTTTAAAATCACTGAATGAAAACCATTGGCATTCAAGTAATCTTCTTGTAATAAACCAGTGTTTCTTAACCTTGGCAGCTTGAAGAGGTGCGGACTTCAACTCTCAGAATTTTAGAAATTGAAGTCGGCACCTCTTCAAGCTGTCAAGGTTGAGAAACACTGTAACAAATTATTTATTCTGAATCACTTTAAGCATCCCAATATGTTAAGCAAATGGTACCATATTTACATATTTGAATTTTTACCTACTTTCATTTTGAAGGACAGCATAAATACATGAAGTAAATAGGAGTATTTTTGTCATTTCTGAAGACAGTTTGCATTATTAAGAATATTAGACTGGAATACATAACATTTCACTTGCTGAAAATGTTAAATACTTACGACTGCTTTTAATACTCATATGTCCTCTGAAAGGACCCACCAAGGAATAGTTGGGAATCCTCATAGCTAGTCAGGATACTGTAGCGGGGGAAAACAATTAGGAAATATCAAAATATTAATTTTCATTTTCTTTGAAGTAAACCTTGTTGACACTTAGAATCAACTAGCCAATTTTAATAGCCAATAATAGCCAACAATACTTATTGTAGATAAGATACAGTAGCTAATCAAGGAGAGAAGCAACCTAGCACGAGGGAGAAATTTCCTGACAGAACAATTAATCAGTGGAACAACCTGCCTCCAGAAGTTGTAATGCTCCAACACTGGAAGTTTTTAAGAAAACATTGGATAACCATTTTTCTGAAATGGTATAGGGTTTCCTGCCTAAGCAGGGGGTTGAATTAGAAGACCTCCAAGGTCCCTTCCAACTCTGTTATTCTATTCTATTCTATTCTATTCTATTTGACTGCAATAGTATATGAGAATGTTAAGAAGACAGAAAGGAAAGTTGCAACCTAGGTAACAGTCTGATAAACACAATCTGAAGGAGGAATGGGAATTTAAAAAATGTTTCAGAAGAGACCCTCCCTAGTTTTCAGGAGAATAAAGGGGTGTGGGGTGGGGGTGGGAGAGAGATACTTTCAGACTTGGAATATTCTGTTACTATAACCTTAGAATGCAGGTAGCATTAAAAGTACTCACGATACTTCTTGTTTGAACTACCTCAAAGGACTGATTTTTTATTAGATTTATATCCTGCCTTTTCTCTAGGAATAAGTTCCTCATCCATGCTTTTCCCTTCACCCACATCCTATAAATTATAATGAATTAAGAGAGAGTGATTACTCTGTTCCATGACTAAAGACAAGTTAGAAACCAGAGCTCCTTGGTCCTAGTCTCCTGTAGTCATTGCTCCAAATTAGAGTCACAAAAACTGCTTCACTAGATAATTGATTTAATCTCATGAACACCTCTCTGCCACACCTGACTCAATTAGATGTTTTGTATTTTTTTTTTAAAACAGAACCTTACATGCTGCAAACTACTGTCCTATATTTAGTCACAAAAATATTTCTAAGCATGACTTATCCTTGAGAGGCATTCTTAGAAAACAAGAACTGTGGGTGACTTATTCAGTGTTTTCTTTGTAAGTTTGTCTACCTGTTCAGAGAAAAAGTGATGGATAGCAACCTGCCTACAGTACCTTGCTTCTCGGTATACGTAGACTTTATAAACAAACCATCTCCCTTTTTTAGATTTGTTTAAATGAAACAATTTAGTTTGGGGCTGGAAAGCCATCCTTCTGGCACTGAAATGGGAAAATGCTATCTTGGAATGGTAGTCTAATAGCCATAAATAATGCAACACTTCAAATGAAAAAGGACAGCAGCACTAATAGAAAATGATAAAATACACGGTATAGTTTGTGCCTAGATGTGAGAGTGATGATACATAACTATGATACCAAATTAACATAAGCATCCATATAAAGTATTGCCTTGTTCTAAACCAGGGGTATCTTTAAGACTGGTAGACTTTAATTCCCAGAATTCCTCAGGCAACCGTGCTGGCTTGAGAATTCTGAAATTGAAGTCCACAAGTCTTAAAGTTGCCAAGATGGGATACTCCTGTTCTAAACATTAATAGCAAAGCAAATAATTAAAAAAAAGAAAGAATCATGGGACAGATCTTTGGTCCCAAATGTCAAACTTCTAACATTTCCACCATAAATAGAAATATTTTAGCCACTCTGGTTTCAATTTAAGTCAGGGCTGTCAAACTCCCAGCCTACAGGCTGGATGCGTCATGTGCTGGCCATGCCCACGCCCGGTTTAGCAAAAGGGAAAAAAGTCCCGATATGTCATGTGACGCCGCCATGACGATGCGAGTTTCATACCCCTTTAAGTAAATGTTCAATTCCACATGGGATATATGGATAGCTGACTTCTGATCAAAACAAATAAACCTTATAGTTAAGAAATCATTAGCAAGGAAATGAGAAAAGCCTTTTTGTCGTGCATTGGGCTACCCCCTAACACAAATTGTGATCATTGATATGACTAGGCTATGCCATTGAGGCTTGTGTCGTGCAAGTGCTCTGTTTTTCTTTAGTTTTTGAAAAAAATGTAGGACTCACTAGAAAGTATATTTCTCCCTTTATAGAGCAATATGAATTATGTATAGAGAGACAGTTTGATGTGGGTAGTTAAGGCATCAGACTGAAAACCTGGGGACTGAGAGTTCCAGTCCTGTGTTAGGCACAAAGCCATCTGGATTATCTTGAGCCAGTAACTCTCTCTCAATCCTACAACAAACCATTTTTGAAACCTTACCCAAAAAAATGCAGGCACTTGTCCAGTCAGTCACCAATACTGAAATGAAGAGAGAAAAAAGTCACACTGAGAGGAAGGAAGGAAGGACAGCTAAACTTTATGGCTAAAATTTTACATGGCAGCCAATTGTGTAAGACAATATTTAGCCAACCTTGTTTAATTTCAGTGGAAGATTGCTACAGTAGTTGGCAAAGATTAATTTAGAAGGACAGAAATATTTTAGGTTTTAAGATTGTTTTGTTTCTCACTGACAACGTACAACTGGATGGTGGATTCTGTAGCCCAAAACATTTTGTCCTCCTGAACTGTTTTGCCTTTCCCATGTCTGTTTCCCATAAATCCTTTATGTAAAGATGTCAAGAAACAGAACCTTGATGTTCTGAATACAAGTTATATGGTTTAGTCATTACGTTTTTCTTCTTTGTCTTTGCAATAAAGTGGGGTTGTGCATGCCACTTCTAACTCCATCTTGGATCTTTCCCTTATCTCTTATAGTGATCTACATTTTATAACTTTTTTATATACAGTAGTAAAATACAGACAGTTGTCATTCCCTCCTGTAACATCCAAACATAGGTAGCCTGATAGACAGCAGGTAGTCTATTCATTCATTCATTCATCGTTTAGCTTCCCCATAAAGACAGAACCAGGTAAAATTATTGCTTCTGTTATAGCCAAAGTGCCACTCAAATATTTTGCTGTGCTGTGGGTCTCATTGAAGAGAATGCAGCCAATCAGATTTGAGGATTTTATTTCCATGATCACAAAAGCCTCTTCTATGAAGCGTATGGGGACATATCCTTTCAACCAATATTCAGTGTAAAAAAAAAGAGAGAGAAAATCTCTGAAGTAAATGTGGTCAGGGGAAAAGGTTAAGGTAACATTTACCTTAACGCAAGTGACTTTCACGTAACTCTCACTTGCAAGATTCCTCTTCTGAAGTTCGATCGTATATCTCCCACCAGAATGCTGCTACTTATCTTCCGTACTAGTGGAAAATTACTGGTCAGTGTTTCAACTAGCTACTCCTCTCCCAAGCTGAATATTCTTACTATACAGCCTAAATGTTAATTTCTGTTTCTGAGTTACGTTTTCAAAATGTCAACACTGAAGACAGAGTTATTTCTGGACTACTTTTTAAATTAAAAAAGAATGCAAGAACAGATAATCTATGCCCACAGCAAACAACATGTTTGAAATTTATAAATAAAAGTTCAAGGGAATAAATTTTTAGAGTGGGTGCTCGTCTTAATGTTGTGCTTGCTTCATTCATTAAGATTCTGGTTGTCCTGAAGTATCTAGATGCTAAGCCAGAAGGGGCCTTATAGATGAAGAAAGTTAGCACCCATCCCTCTTAGAAGAATGAAAGATGTTAGGAAATATTAAAAAGGCAGAATATTGTATTTCCCTGAATGAGAAATTGAGAAATATGCTCTTGGAATCAGAAACTCAGCCCCAGATCCTTGCCCTCAGCAGATATTTTGGCGCCAGCTCATCTATAAGACAAAAGACCTTCACCCTCAGGATATAATAGGATTAGCCCTCTACCCTTCTAGCAGCAAAGCTCACCACATGGCACCTGGGGATATTACATCACCCAGCACAGTTCAACCAGACTTATCTCAGACAAACTCCTAGGATTTGCACATGACCCCTACAACAACCAATAAAATACCTGCCCTTGCCACAGGAAAAGGAAGCTCAAGTTCAAACCCAAAAGAGGGTATAAATAACATTCACTCTCCACTCCATGTGTTCAGCTGCACCAGGACCATGTGCTTAATGGTTCTGTTCCATTAAACCAGCTTTCCAAGCAGCCTCCATATTTCCAGTGTCTTTCTCCCCACTTGGAACTGAATCCAGATGGACATTTCTTCCAACATAGGCTATAGGCAGCACTCTGAATTGTACTAGGAAGCTTATTAATAAGCAATGCAAAGAAGATAATACAGATATAATATAGTCAAGGCATTGAGCACTTGAAGTCACTGGAGAAGTAGGTCACTGGATTTTGAACCTATTATGGTTTCTCAGTAAATTTCAAGGGCAGCCCTCTGTAACACAGTATTCTATCCAGCAGGAATAATGGTGTGAATCACTGTAGCAAGATCCTTCTGCTCCAGATGGGGCCCTCCTGGCTATGACTTTCACCCATGCATGCAGCAATAATTGTGAAGCCAAAGAACCTTCAGGCATCAGGACAAGACTTTGGCACGCTTAATTTAGTAATATACATTTAAATATCATCAACATGCTGGAGATGCCACACTCTTAACTGATAAGATGCATTCTCCCTGCAATTTCATGTAAAAGTCTAAAAGGAAAAAAAAGATCCCCATGGCATCCCAAAATTTAGTAGCTTAACCAATGCGAATCAGTGCCTCCAGTCTCCAACCTATGCAGATAGTCCAGAAGGATACCATAGTTGAAAGTATCACAAAAAGAACCCCCCAGAGGCAGAACTGAGCAAAATATAAAACAGCAAAATAAAGGGAAAGATAGATGAATTTGGTCTTTCATCCTCAAATCTGATCACCAGTTTCTTGAAATTTAAGTTAAAGGGAATATACTTCAACTCTGCATTGTCTATGAATCTCTCCAAAAGAACCTTTATTCCAGCTGTAATTAAAACAAATCCTTCTTTGCTTTTTAGATATTGCTTAAGGTATTAATCTGCCAGCAGAATTGATTTTCTGAAAGCATCCAGTACATCTAGATTTCACATGCCGAGTATTATTGCTGTTTCTTGACCTTTCTGGAATCTAACAATGAACGTACTGCTGCTGCGAACAACGGTTTCCCTTCAATTATCTGTTCCATTTCTGAAAAGATCTCCATTTATTCTAAATCAAACCTCATTTGTGACTCAAGCACGACTCCTTGTTGAATGTATTGCTTTTTTAAAAAGTTCTAAACATTTATTGGTCAACTGAGATGAATTGATGAATCCAAATACAATTAATGGATTTATTGTAGCTTAAAACAAGAACAGGAATTAATCACGGCCAGGTGCCTATTGTGCTACCACTGTAGCATAGAAAATCAATAGCAACTGCCGTGGCTTCACTACCCCCTCGATTGAATTGTACAGTTAAACAAATGGATAGGATGATTTAGATCTTTAAAATGTTTATTCTGATTGTAGTTCCATGTCCTGAGAAAGTCTCTATCACTGTGATAGAAAAATAAAAAGAATCTGAACTTCACTCTTTGCTATCTATATTTTCTATCCATCTCATCTTTTTTTTTTAATTAATCGTAATTATTAAAAGCCATCTTGGAACATTAAATACATTTATCACATGATCACTACATGGAACAAAGTCATATCTTTTGTTTTCTCTAAACCAGAATTCAAGGAGTTAGATTATTTCAATAAAGATTATTCTTTTAGATAGTAATTGTGTGTATGACCTAACTTCATAGTCATCTACCAGGTGATACAAATGAAGAAACTGAAAATAGTTCCACATACTCTGAAAGAAGAGTATGGTTATATTCTACCCACAAGCCATTTATGAGGCTATCATTTCCTCCCTTCCTTCCTCCCTCCCTCCCTCCCTCCGTGTGTGTGTGTGTGTGTGTGTGTGTGTGCAAGAATAAAAGCTAAGATGGCCTGGTCAAGGTCACCATGGACAAATGGGTTCAGTGTTTAACCTCTCTGATCTTTCTGTCTCCATTCTGATATCCATACAGCTGCAAAGAAGTTAATAAAAAAAAGGGGAGAGGGGAATGGTGCAGCTACAGCAGCATTAATTTTGTCGTTGTTTTAGCCTGGAGCCTTCTCTGTGCCCAGAGGCCAGAAATAATAGTTAACATTTTTATGAATAGTTTTCTGTATGTATGTACTGGATGCTGTATTCATCTAAACCAGAGTTTTCAAATTATGTTTTGAGAAACCCCGAGGTTCTGTGAGAGACAAAGGGCATACATACATACATGCCAATTTATTGTCATTAGAGCTTTGCCTCTTGATAAGGAATTCCAAGGTTTTGTTATTTTTAACTAACAGGTTGTGTAGCCTGAAAAAACCCTGACAACTCCTGATATAATCCCTCATCTTACTTCCTGGCTGGTCGGATGAGAACTGTGCAAAGCCCCAATCTGAAATAAAAGAAGTATTAAGCTCCTGTTCCTTTATTGGCCACCACTGGTGATAAAGTCTTATATATCAAAAAAAATGGTTTTTCTTGGAAGCAGATAAATTTGCAGAAACTGTGCAAAAAAAACCAAGAGCTGAAGTATAAATTGTGATCTTCTGTTTCCTGAAACACAAATTTTCAAAACACAAATTTCAAATACAACCAGTCATTATTTTACAGGTAGTCCTTGACTTAAGACCACAGTTGAGGCCAAAGATTCTATTGCTAAGTGAGACATTTGTTAAGTGGATTTTGCCACATTTTAAGGCTTTTCTTGCCACGGTTGTTAAGTGAATCACTGCAGTTTTTATACTTTTATATATTTATAAGTATATCTGGCTTCCCTATTGCCTTTACTTGTCAGAAGGTCACAAAAGGTGATCACATGAGCTTGGGACACTGCCACTGTCATACAGTATCTGAATTTTGATCACGTGACCAGGGAGATGCAACAACGGTTGTTAAGTGTGAAAAACAGTCATGTCACTTTTTTCAGTGCCATTGTAACTTTGAATGGTCATTAAATGAACTGTTATATCAGATTTTGTTGCACAAATTTATTTATTATTTATTTATTTATTAAATTTATATACCGCCCTTCTCTCGAAAGACTCAGGACGGTGTACAGCCAGTAATAAAAACATACAATACAAAAGTTAAAAAACCCATTAAAAACAAATATTATAAATCTGGCC
>JANHFT010002536.1:137847-148828 GCA_032467955.1 Pseudoxenodon macrops
TGGCTGTACACCGCCCTGAGTCTCTTGAGAGAAGGGCGGTATAAAAATTTAATTAATAAATAAATAAATAATAAATAAATAATAAAAGCAATACTGTCCCTATCCTTAGGTTTATGTTTTAAGAAGAAAAGCACAATAAAAAAAAAAGAAAGAGCAGAAAGGGATGGGAAAGAGAAAATAACCCTGGGACCAGGACCAGGTCTTAATGTTTATGGTTTAATGTGATGAAATGGGGTGACATAATCTGGTGGCCCAGATGATGTCACTGCCTCAAAACAGATGGACTTTTTGCTCTTCAACATGCCAATTAGCATTATGAGCAGAGACCAGCAATATAGTATAATAATTTCATAAGCTATTACGCTGTTCTGTCTGACAATCATTATCCTGTTAAACACCAGCAATCATTGAGAAAGCTAAACCTGTTTTAGTGTAGCTGATTTGAGGGGAATCAAGGAAGAAATTAGATTTTCTATTGCTGGGGAAACATACTGTTCTTTAATTTGCACAAACAGCAAAATAACACATTCCTCTAACATTATGTATGAACTCTAAAAGCTACAAATTGCTGAAAGCACATAATTTAATTAAAAAATAACCAATGGATATATGGCATGTACATGATCTCTCTGCATGTATTGTGCATTAACATAAGAATATGAACTGGTTGCCTTGTTGTTTTATATTAGCCAGAGTTTAATATGCCATTCACTAACAGTTACATTTTCTGTTTTGCCTGTTAAATATGATATATGGTGCCCACAACAAAATATTACACTCTGTGATACGTGGGTATTTGGGCTATGAAAAGATTGTTGAATTAGTTCACTATTAGTTCATAGGATTACACTATTCAATTCTTTAAAATAAGATTGTGGTATCTGGAATCATTTTCCGGGTATTAAAGAGGAACAAAAAGAGAAGAGAATATATTTTATTCCAAAATATATTAGAGTAAAATATATATTCAGGAAATCTAAACTGATACAGTCAACCAGCTAGGTTAAACAGAAAGTCAGCCTTGAGAGTAAGAAAGTCTCTACTCGAATGACAAATTATATCCTTAAGTTGTTTGTATAATCACACAGAAGCCCTTTGGGGATTTTTGTTACTTGATTCCTCTTGGGATTTTTAAATGCGCTATCAGGTGAGATGTTACAAGCTCCTTAGAGTCAATATTTCACAGAGGAAGATGTCTAAGGAGGTTTATGCAAAGCTTTCCAAGGAGATACTGTACTTGGCAAACTATAGGACAGGACAGGACCTAATGAAGGAGAATATTTGTAGCTCAGGGTTGAAATGAGGGGTCCTTGATGCTCTCTGATCTTGCTGGTTTTCTTGGGGGTGTTTCATTAACCAAACTAGATTAACATCATCAGTGCTACTGATGTTACCTAGTTAGGGTAGTAAAACACCCCCAAGAAAACAAGCAAGCTTAGAGAGCACCAAGTGTAGGAGATGATACAGCAACCTCGATGTTTGCAAAACTCAGGCCAGCTGTTGTGTTTTCAAGAGGAACATTGAATGGCAATTCTGGGACTTGGGAGGGAAGCAAAACCGGCGCACCTAATTCGTGCCCGACGGAATGCGAAGTTATTCCAGGACAGTGTTGAATTGGGGGGTGCCGCGGAAATGTCTATGAAGAAAGGAAAGTTTTTCTCGGTTCTTTCTCAACAATCCTCTCCGTGACTCACCGCGGGGTCTACAACGGAGAGAAGAGTAAAAGGAAGCGTTGTTTTTCACGAGTCGGATCTCTTTCTCCTCCTCGCCTTTTTCTGCTGAACGAACAACCGAAAGAGGAGGGGGAGAAGAGAAGAGACAAGAGGACGCGTTTACCTTCGGCGGCTCCTGACGCGGGAAAGTTCTCAGGCCGCGCCGGCGAAGGCGAGAGGCGCTCGGTGTTTTGTCTCAGGAAGTCTGCAAAGGCTATAAGGAAGGCGTTGGTCCTCGCTGTGGTGCGATTATTCCCATAACAACAGGAACCATAAACCGGTCACCCGGGCAGGGCAAACAAATTGCTTGGAAACCGCCTGTCGTGAGGGTCACCCGGGGGGCAGGTCGGCCTCGGTGCCAAGGCTGAGAGAGGCGAGTTGGAGATGTTTGTGGGTATCTCTCGAGCACGGGAGGAGGCATTTTTAAAAAAAGGGAACCGAAGAGGGGAGTATTATAAAATAGCAAGGAAGCAAGAGACCAGCTCCGGGGCAGATGCTCATATCAATCACAGAGCGAGGGTCCTGGGCTACCTGCCTCTGAGCAGGGTTACAGCACTACATTTGTTTTAGAACAAAACTCTCCAACCTTGGCAAATTTAAGACCTGTGAACTTCAACTCCCAGAATTCCTCAGCCAGCAAAGTTGGCTGAGGAATTCTGGGAATTGAAGTCCACAAGCCTTAAAGTTGGAGGTTGGAGATCCTTAGCAAAAGGGTATTTACAGGCAGTCCTCAACCTACGACCACAATTGAACCCAACATGTATGTTGCTAGGTGATAAATTTGTTAAGTCAGTTTTGCCTCACTACCACTTTTCTTGACACATTTGTTAAGTGAATCACTGCAGTTGTTAAATTAGCAGCACGATTGTTAAGGGAATCTGTCGGTCCCCCCCAATTGACTTTGCTTTTCAGAAGGTTGCAAAAAGGGACCACATGACCCCAGGATGCTGCAATGGTCATAAATGGGAGTCAATTGTCAAGCATCCAAATGTAAACCACGTGACCATGGGGATGCAGCAAAGATCATAAGTGTGAAAAATGGTCATAAGTCACTTTTTTCAGTGGTCACTAAGTGAACTGTTATAAGTTGAGGACTATCTGTAATGGGCAGATAAATGAGCCCTGAGGAAGGACATATGGTTCTAGCAAAGGTTTACTTTGGTGAGATTGTGGGGTTGGCTTTCAATTTCATCATGTTCCCCTCCCCCCAGATTTTCTTTAATCTAACCTAAGTGTTGCATACAAAATTATCTGCTACAATGTCCTACCTTTCAATGACTAATTCAGCTTCAACCTCAACAATACACAAACTCACAATAGATACAAACTTAACGTAAACTGCTCCAAACATGATTGCAACAAATTCAACGTCAGCAACAGAGTGGTCAATGCCTGGAATACATTACCTTACTCTGTAGTTTCTTCCCCAAACCCCCAAAACTTTAACCTTAGACTGTCTACCGTTGACCTCACCCCATTCCTAAAAGGTCTGTAAGGGGCATGCATCAGCATACCAGTGTGCCTACCGTCCCTGTCCTAATGTCCCATGTATTCGTAAAATATCATATATTCATAACCATGCTCGTACAACTTATATATTCATAATCATGTTTAGTCTTTGTAATTGTATACACGCTTGACAAAATAAATAAATAAATAAAAATAAATTTTAAATGAAAAGGATTGAGTAGATGGAAAGTAGACAAGGTTTGTATGCTGTTTACTTTTTAGATAGAGAGTATCTCAAGTGTCGGTAGGAAATAATTTCCTGTATAGAAGCCCCACAGAAACATTATCTTTTTGTACTTGAGATATTCTCTTTCCCCACCTTGGTTTTCAATATCTGTCCTCTATTTTTTTTCTTCTGCTTTTATGCTGGGAAACAATGCTGGCTGTAGCCATTTTGGAACCTGAAGCAAACTGTAAGATAATTCCTCCTCCCTTTAGTTTATGTGCTAATAGAAACACAGGTTGGAGGCGAGAAGATAGAATTGGTGCCCCTGTCTAGCTTCTGCTGCACTTCTGCACTATCTGCTCTGATTTAGGGAACATTTTCTTCCAACTAAGTGATTTTAGTAATCCCACTGAGCTCTTCATAAATAATGCATTTTTATTTCAAAGTAGTCATGTTTATTGGAGACTTTTAAAAGCTTCCCTAATTATCTCTATTTAGAGAAATGCTTTTTTAAAAAAAATTAGTCCCCAAGTTCTCAGCTCCACACAATAAAGGTTAGAAAAATATGCCTCACTGCAGCAAGTTGCAAAGAAATCAATCATCCTTTGTACTGCTTTTCAAATCTTGGAAAAAGCACAAAGCCTTCTGAATATGCTATTAATGCGCCTTGCGAGATGAAACGTGCACACCTGCTAGTAGTGTATCACCATCTCTCTACTTGATTTGAAATCCATAGCATCACAATCGCTCAAGTGCTAATAGAAAATATATGTGAGAACTCCTGCCATGCTCCTAAGTAGCTATGCAGGAGGAGGGTAAATTGTGATTCCAAACTTGGTTTGTTTCAGCTTTTTACTCATCTTCATTCTGGAGTGGAAGTCTTTCTTTCAGAGGTCTCCTGGGCAGGTTGCTGTCCTGTTTTGATATGCTTTGGATGCCACTATCCACCTTCCACCCTGGGGGAGGGAAGGTTGTAGCAAAGTGTACAAAATTTGCATGAGTATGCAACCATTAATTTAGGGTTGCCATATTTAATAAATTATCTTCCCCACCTCACTAACTACACTAACTACACTACACTAACCCTGTACAAGAATTGTGTGTGTGTACTATTAACTAGTAACTATTAACATATCTTTGTGTGTGTGTGTGGGGGGAGACAGACAGAGAGGGCGAGGAAGGGAGAGGGGAGATATTTGGATTTCAACATAACAAAAGAGCATGAAAGTTTCAGAATTGGTTTGCATTTATTGAGTGGAGCTTACAACTCTTTCTTCATTTTCTTCCGGTCCTAAACTTCAGTTACTTAATTTAGGATGGATGGGGTTTTTTTGTTTCATTGCTGTTTTAGGAGCTAAAAATCCTTGCCAATTTATTGATGATCCACAATAATTCTAATTGGCCTTTTTATTTTCTCAGTTGTACTTTTTAGAATTGCCACTGTTATAGAGTTTTGGTTTATTTTAACTGTTTAAACTCTTTTGAACCATACAGTAGTTAAAATTTTAGAGTTGAGATACGGAATTTTATTAGATACCTTCCTTTCTGGGGCAGATGTCTCTGGAATGAACAACATTTGGAATGGGTTGTGTATTAGAATTTGTTTGGTTATTTTAAAGGGAAATGGTCTCTTGTTATGTTACAACTTAGTAGAAGATTGGGACCCTTTTATGGCTATTATCTATCTATCTATCTATCTATCTATCTATCTATCTATCTATCTATCTATCTATCTATCTATCTATCTATTTTAGACTCTCATGTTTTTAGTAACAGAAAGACTGTTTAGTTTGCTACAATAGTACTGAAGATAGTACAATAGAAATAGTTCTACGCATGGGCAAAAGCAAAATCCAAGATGGCGGCCCCCACAGAGACACTGACAGAACCGGCTCTGTGACGTCATCACGGAGTTACTACCGGTTCTAAAGAACCAGACTGAATGGGTAGGAACCCACCTACTGGAACCTGTTTATGGGTACACATGGCCACAAAGTAAGATCTTCCAATTCTGTAGGAAGGACATTTAGTGGCAGTTGAAGATCTCCTGAATCAGCAATAAATTGCCCCCTCAAAGTGTTTAGAAATCTGGGTTACCAACAGAAAATATAACTTTATGAAAGGAAGACATAAAACTATTGAATTTGCTTGGCTGGAAGAAGGTATGGACAGAAGGAATCTGGTCCTTTTTAATGTATTTTGTTTTGGGAGTTGCGTTCCATTGTGCCTTTTTCAAATCTAATATTTAATTTAATTTAATGAATTCATTCCAGGAGGGAAAATATGACCCCCAATGTCCTGATAATACTGCAAAGCTACTCTGGTTTGCTTTTGTTTGGAAGAATGAGGAAGAGTAAAGCTACGTTTGTCTAGTATTACCTGTCATTCTGAAATCTTTTACCATAAAATAAGGGGGAAAGATGCATTCCAAGAGCTTTCAAGGAATATGGCTGGTGATATAAACACATCCAAACATTTTGGAATTTCCCCTCGCTTTATGGCGGGCACTACATTGCTTAGGATTGAAACGGTTACTGAAAAGTTTGACATTGAAAAAGCTGAAATAATTTTTGTCAGCCTCATTAAGGAAGTGCTTTGAGAACGTATCAAACTGTGAGAATGTCCTGAATGGGACATTGGGACATGGGTAAAAGGAGGAGGAGGAGCTGCAGACTAGGCTACAGTCAGAAAACAGGATTGGAAGGGACCTTGGAGACCTCCTAATCCAACCCCCTGTTCAAGCAGAAGACACTATACCAGTGATGGCGAACCTATGGCACATGTGCACAACTGCCATTTTTGGCACGCAAGAAGAAAAAGGTTCGCCATCGTTGCTCTATACCATTCCAGATAAGTAGTCATCCAGTTTCCTCTTAAAAGCCTCAAGTGATGGAACACGCACAACTTCTGGAGGCCAGCTGTTCCACTGGTTAATCGTTCTCACTGTCAGAAAATTTCACCTTAGTTCTAGGTTGCTTCTCTCCTTGATTATTTTCCACCCATTGTTTCTTGTCCTGCCCTCAGGTGCTTTGGAGAATAGTTGACCCATTCTTCTTTGCGGCAGCCCCTCAAATATTGGAACACTGCTATCATGTCATCCCTAATCCTTCTTTTGACTAGACTATTTAACCTGCAGAAGGGAGGGAGGGATGGCAAACATCCCAGAAGAGACCATCCCTTGTTTCTTGGATTGTAAAGGTGAGGTGGGGGAGAGTTTTGTTTTCAGACTTACAAGACTCTGTTATTGTAACTTTACAAAAAGAGCACTGTTAGTATTCACACTTGATAGTTGTCTGGACTACCTCAAAGGGCTGACAAAATGTGGATGTTGCAAATGGGATGCAGAGAATGTTGTTGTTATCTGTATTTCCCTGAAAATAAGACCAGGTCTTATTTTGTTTTGGGCCCCAAAATAAACACTAGGTCTTATTTTCAGGGGTGCCTTATTTTTCCCACATGTACTGGATGCCACTTCTTCTGTTTTCTTGGGGTGGGGCAGGAGGCTATGCTATCCAGTGCTGCTACCACGAGGCTGGGGTGGTGGTGGTGAAGCTGCCCCACATGCCCTGCACTGGCTTATCTCAGGGCCTCACAACCAGGTCACCCATGCCCTGACACCTATCTCGCCTCATGGTAGCAGCTCCAGCAGCCTGATTCCCCCTCCCTACATGGCCGCCAGCCCACTTCTTCTGCTTGAACAACACTGCCAAGAAGAGCTATAAAATAATATGCTGTTTCCCCGAAAATAAAGACCTATCCTGAAAATAAACCCTAGCATGTTTTTTTATGAATGCGCCTAATATAAGTCATGCCCCCAAATAAGTCCTACTTACGAGCCTCCAGAGCTGACTGGCCACCCACCCATTCTGTCTGGTTGCTCATGGTGCCACAGCCACGAGGCGGGGGTGGGGGTGGAGCTGCCTCATGCATCCCGCACCAGCTTACCTCAGGGCCCCTGCAGTCAGGCCACCAACGCCCCCGACACCTACCTCACCTCATGGTAGCAGCTCCAGCAGCCCAATTCTCAAACACACACACCACATGGCCGCCGGCCCATTTCTTCTGCTTGCTTGTGGCTGCATGGAGCAGGAGGCTGAGCGATGTTCCAGTGTCATGGCTATGAGGCAAGGTAGATGTCAGGTGCAAGTAGGACTTATTTTGGGGCATGGCTTATATTAGGTGGTTTATATTATTAGATTAAATACTACATGAGGCCCAATAGTAAAGAACTTAGTTCATAATTTACTTCATCCATATCCAATCAGCCACATCTTCTAAAAATACCATCTCAGCAAATAGTCCATATTCAGCTTGCCACACATTTTTGTACCTCGGTCCTAAAGATGAGCTGGAAGGTGGCAAGGTATCAGCGGGCACTTATCACATCTGATATGATTTATGTTTATGAAGTTCTTTTAATTATAAATCAATAAAAAGCAAACGTCTTGCAGAGCAAATGGCTAGCCTCAAGCCTTGTACTTTATTTACAAGGATATCTGTGGCTCTGTGGACCAATGCTATAGAGGCCTTTTTAACTGAAATGGGCACACAGCAAAAGGACAAAAAGCAGATGGTACAAGCACTTGAGGAGTCCAGAGGAAACATCTTCTGGTATATTTGGTATTTTGTGGCTGGACATATCAATCATGGAAGCCATTTTGTGACAGTGTCCACTGCATACAGGGGTGGGTTCTACTTACCTTTTCTACCGGTTCTGGTCGCAACACAGGTGCAACCAGAACTGCTTGTGCACACGCCCCTATCGCACCCAGGTATTGCCTTGAAAATAACCCTCTGCACATGTGCAGGAGGCTTTGCACATGCGCAGAGGGTTATTTTCAAGCCAATTTCTACCGGGAGGACCAATTTCCTCCCGAAGAACCATGCAAGGCCTGGTGTGTGTGTGGATCAGGCCCATGGGGTGGTTGAATCAGAGCCGCAGGGCCGCCCTGGAAACAGCGAAGATCACCCCACACTGTCTCTGCCAATGAAAACGGAGCTCGGGATGGCGGTGTGCAACCTCTCGAGGTCCATTTCCACTGGCAGAGGGTTGCTGGAGGCCGTTGCAGCCGAAACGGAGCTCAGGAGCCCGTTATCAGGTTAACCTCAAATCTCAGTGTTTGCTGTCACTGCCCTCCTTCCCCGCCTGGCTGCTGAAGTCCGCCGCCCTCCCGGAGTGCCGCCGTTCACTTTCTTCCTTCTCCTGCCATGAAACAAAAGCAAACAGCACCACTGCAGCGGTGCTCCAGGAGGGCAGGCAGACAGCTGCAGCCAGGCGGGGAGGGAAGATGGTGAGAGCAGCGGGTTGTTCCAGGAAGAGCCTGGCATTTCCCTTCCCTCAGCTGCACACACTGAGATTTGAGGTTAACCTTTTGAGGTTAATGAGCATAACTCAGGGTTGTCAAACTCGATTTCATTGAGGGCCACATCAGGGTTGTGTTTGACCTTAGGGGGGGCAGGGTGTGTGTGGCCGGGGTGGGCGTGGTCAGCTCGACATCACTCATGTCAGGGGCGCCTGTGGCGGCCCAAGGGCTCTGCCAGCAAAAATGGGCTCCTGAGCTCCGTTTTTGGCTGCGACAGCCTCCTGCAACCCTCTGCCAGTGAAAAAAAGAGCTCGGGAGGGCCGCACGCAGCCCTCCCAAGCTCCATTTTGGCTGCCAGAGGCACTGTGGGCTGGTCCTTCATTGTTTCCAGGGCAGCCCTGCGGGCCAGATCTAAGCACCCCACGGACCCTATCTGGCCCCTGGGCCTTGAGTTTGACACCCCTGGTCTGGTGGTTAAAAGCACCAGGCTAGAAACCAGAATATCGTGAGTTCTAGTCTTCCAGTATTCGATGGGCTGTCCGACAATTGACCTATTCTCCAAGGCACCCAAAGGCAGGACAAGAAGCAACCGATGGAAGATCCTTAATGAGTGATCCAACCTAGAACTAAGGAGAAAGTTCCTGAGAGTGAGGCCGTTAATCAGTGGAGCAGCTTGCCTTCAAGAAGTTGTGGGTGCTCCATCACTCACAAAAAGAGACTAGACAGCCATTTGCCTGGAATTGTATAGGAGCTCCTTCTTGAGCAGGGGTTGGACTAGAAGACCTCTAAGGACCTTTCCAACCCTCTTGGGCTAGTCATTCTCTCAGCTTTCGGAAGATGCTTACGGCAAAGCACTTCTGAACTCTTGCCAAGAACAGGCAGTTGCCAGGAATTGAACAATGACTCAAAGCCACTAAAAAAAAGTTTGCCTTTCACTAAATAAAGCATTTAAATCTCTCTTGTTTGGATGTGTCATGCTGTAGTGAATGACGGATGAGAATTTTCTCACCCTATTGAAAGATGCTTCATTTTGCAAAACGTCTAGACCAGCTTTTGGGTATTCTAGATCTTGGCAGCTTGAAGATGTGAGGACTTCAACTCCCAGAATTCCCCTGCCAGCATGAGCGGAATAGGAGTTCTGGCTATTGAAGTCCACCCCTCTTAATCCAGGTTAATCCATGGTTTGCATAATCAGAGTTGTTAAAATAAAACCCAACTGGTTGGAATTCACATAACCTATTAAAACAAACCTTGCTCCCACTTTATTTATTTATGGGGGAGGGGAAATTATATGGCTGCCCACTTACTCCCAATGACTCTGGACGGCTTTCAATTAATAAATGCCTTATTAAGCATCGTTAAGATTCCCCTTATTAATTATTAATGGTTCGGCACACAGCCAGATGTTCAGAGAGGAGTTAACATTTTTATCTACTTCTCAAGTTCTTCCCAAAAACCTGGAACGACCTGGAATAGGTAGATATGGATGTTTTGCGGCAGGGGTGTCAAACTCGATTTCATTGAGGCAGAGGTGGGTTCCTACCGGTTCTATCCGGTTCTATAGGACTGGTAGTAACGCCGCAATGATGTCACGGAGCCGGTTCTGTCGGTGTCCCCTGTGGGTGCCGCCATCTTGGATTTTGCTTCAGCGCATGCGCAGAAGCTAGTTTTTTGACTGCTGCGCACATGTGCACGTGCACGCTTTGCGCGCATGCTCGAGGTGCAACCCTGAGCGAAGATTCAGAACCCACCTCTGCACTGAGGGCCGCATCAGGGTTGTGTTTGACCTCGGGGGAAGGAGATGCAATATTAAGGGAATTCTGGGAGTTGAAGTCCACACTTCAACTTTAACAGTGTTTAAGATTTAAAACTTGCCAGGTTTGAGAAACGCGGATCACCTCAAGTCTCTCCCTCTTTTTAGAGGAAGCCTAGCATTGCTGGGTGCCCATAGGTGCCCTTTCAATTCCCCTGCGTGAGTTTATCAGGGGAATTTTGGGAGTTGAAGTCCGCACCGGTTAAAGCTGGGGAGGTTAAGATTGGTCTAGATTGGCGGTAGCTAATGCTTACCTTAGTCTCTTTGTAACTTAAGTTTTAGAACAGTTTAACCAAGCTTAGGGACGCGGTAGCTCAGTGGCTAAGACGCTGAGCTTGTCGATCAGAAAGGTTGGAAGTTCAGTGGTTCGAATCCCTAATGGAGTGAGCTCCCGTTACTTTTCCCAGCTTCTGCCAACCTAGCAGTTCGAAAGCAGGTAAAAAATGCAAGTAGAAAAATAGGGACCACCTTTGGTGGG
>JANHFT010002536.1:159343-172321 GCA_032467955.1 Pseudoxenodon macrops
CACCACCTTGGCTCTAATATTATAAAGTAATATTATATTAAAGAAGGTTAATAACAATGCAAACAGTCGAAATCTTCAGTGCCCTACTTCAGAGTTCCCCGACCTTTATGGCTTGGTGGAGTGGTGGAGAAGGAGGCGGGGATGGGGGCTGAGGGGATGGTTTCATGTGTGCATGTGCTGCTTTCACTACGCTCGCCCACTACTTCTGCAGCTTTGTTCTGAACAGATTACTGCCCAGCAGTAGGTCGTGGACCAGGGATTGGGGACCCCTGCTCTACCAATTATTTTGATTACATGCCTTTCCCCCCCCAAATCCAACATTATGCAAGCTTTAAAGTTTCAACGAAATGCATTTCTGCTTCCTTCCATCTTCTCCTAGGCAATATTTTTAGGAGTCAGCATTGAGCACACTGGCTGAGAATTATGGAAATTACAGTCCAAAATGTCTGGAAGACACTAACTTGAAGAAAGCTAGAACTAACCAACTTACTGCCTGCACACATTCAAAATAACAGTTAGTACTGAATTTAGCACTAGTAATTATTTCTATACTGTGGGTTACATTGTACATATTAGTGGGTTATAATTCTGTTTTGGATCTCAAGTGCAGTTCATATAATAGAATGTAGGGACATAAAAATTTTAGAAAATGGGAATTAGTGAGGTACATTATTAACCAAAAGCAAGGAAAGTGTAGTAGAATGAATGAGTCTTTTTTCTTCTTTGAACTTTTGCAAGAATTGGACCACATTCTCCACTATCCTTTTACAGAAAAGATATTATCTTTTCAACATTTAACTGGAATTCAAAGACAGAATAATTGCAACAACTAGCAATATGGGTAATCCTTACTTTACATCCATATTTGAGACTCTAATTACTATAGTAAGTCAGTGCTGTCTTAAAGCAAGTCATCATGTGACTAGAACTGATCACAGCATTCATTAAGTGAACCCATTGTAAAATGAAAAACCAGTATTAAATGAAAGTTAATAAATCAAGGAGTACCTGTGTCTCTTTGTAATCTAGAGTCTGAATTTTTACATGATAGCTGTACTCTAACTAAAATCGATGCATTCTAAAACGATATAGATGTGAATTGTGTTTGTATCAGATAGATCCACATGTGTTTTTTTAGACATTTTTCACTCATAACACAGAATACGAAGGAGAAAAAAAACCACACTGCAAAACTTCAGAAGTGGAATGATAATTGTATCCCAGTCCATGCCTGAAACCAAGTTCAGTTCCAAGATTCAGAAAAGTTTATCTTTTAATGGAACTTTAAATAAAATCATTAAGAATTCCTACCTATACTCTAAATGAAAACGGTCCAATCTAGGCACTAAGATATCTCTCCTGAAGAAGTTGGCCTTCACATTCAACAATGTCCTCAAATGGAAGAGAAGACATGGAGCAACATAGTCCTGATAATCTACTAAAGCAATGGCAATTTGCAATATTAAATGGGCTAATTACCCTTTCTTATTTAATGCCATAGCTCCTTAATCAAATGCATAGCTGTAGATTAAATGCCAGGGATATTGAAAAGGTAGAATGTCAGCCATCTGACTTTTTAATACCAACCAATAAAGCAAATAACAATATTTTTCAAATTAATATCTGGAGTAATGTGAACAGGCCACACCGTTAAGGTCATGCCTCCACTTGTACGTGGAATTATTCATTGTTCACACGCAGTTGCTGTCAGTGCAGTATAAAATTCTTGAAAATGAACAAGAGGCTTGGCCATCCAATTATTTTGTAGGCCAAGGAAGACTTTATGAAGTGGAACATGTAGATGTCTAATAGCTTTGCTGCTATTAGAATATCTGAATGCAAGGACAGTTAGAACAATTAGTGGAATGACTTGCTCCAGAAAACCTCCAACACTGGAGATTTTAAAGTACAAGTTGGATAACCATTTGTCTGAAATGTTATAGATTTTCCTGCTTGAGCAGGGGGTTGGACTAGAAGACTTCCAAGACCTCCAACTCTGTCATTCTGTTATTCTGACTGTTATATTTCTTGGTTGCAAACAGTTGCTATTGGACATGAACGAGCTTAGGCGAAATTTGGTCCAGTCAACGTCCCAGTGTGGTGCTGAATATCAATATGGTAAGTTTCTGCTCCACTTTAACACACACAGAGAGAGAGAGAGAGAGAGAGAGAGAGAGAGAGAGAGAGAGAGAGAGAGAGAGAGAGAGAGAGCAAGTCCCTCTGTGCCTGCCAGCCATTTTCCAATACTGTCTATATTTCTATAACATGAACTTAAATTCAAATATCCACTGGACTAAATAAACAGGGAATCATAACTAGCTAACACATAAAGTATATTTGTATGATGTAAATAGTAGATAAAGGGGATTCTGAGCAGCCTCAGGATGTTGGGTAGTAAAGAAGAGCTCCCCACCCCCTGTATAATTTTTCTTCCAGGCACTACTAGTATCTAACAATACAATGCAGCAAAAGAGTTTTTGTCAGATTTAAAACAAGAAGATAAAATAATGTATCCTCCCCAGCTTGACGGATCTGTAGTCATGTGTTCAAAATCCAGTTTGAAAGCCATTCAGAAAAGTATCCAATTAAGTGTGGTTACTTGAACTAAATTGGATTCAGTTCAGATTTCTGAATCGAATTGGAAAAAATATATTCATGCGCATGAGTCATCGCATGTGGTTCAACAAATTGAATTGAAATCCCAATTTAATTCTGAAATTTAATTAGGAAGTTCAATCAAATCACCAAAAAAATGAATCTTTAAACTGAATGTTTACATAGCCCTAATTCTATTGACATCCCTCTTGATATTTTTAATATGAAAAAATGCAGCGAATTTCACTCACATAGTTAATGCCTCATCTGATTTTGCTCTAACAAAATCAAAATCATGCCAAAATCAGTTTATCTCCTTCCTTCCTTCCTTCCTTCCTTCCTTCCTTCCTCAGGAGCACTGTGACGACTAATAGCCGAGGCACACATTGAAGGAATGCTAGAAAATGCTTCCATTAGAGCACGGGTGTCAAACTCAGTGTGTCACATTGCCGTTACATGACCTATCCTGATGTTTTTTCCCTTTGCGGAACTGAGATAGGCGTGGACTGTGTGTGACGCATCCGGCCTGCGGGCCATTAGTTTGACACCTCTGCATTAGAGGATAGGGAAGCTGACTGCAAAAAATGTTTAGATAGGAAGATGTAGCAGATTGCAATTGAAACTACAAATTGTGATTACTGGGACTTCTGTAAATATTTTTCTCCACCCCTATTATCACCATTGGCAGCAACACAAAAGCCCTGTTTTTAACCTGGTGCTTTATATTTTTAGAAATACTGTATATCCACACCTATGAGGTAATATTGTCAGCACTGTATGAGCAAAGTATACAATTATATAGAAATTAAGAGATTTGAAAAAAGAGTATGAGGAAATAATAAACAAAGCTTGAGCCTTGGTTTAGATGCAGTTTTTGAATGTTTCACATTTTCAAAGCTGCAACATGACAATGGAAATGAAAGACTCATTTTGTACCCAGCCTCTGTCAAATCTCAGTAAATTCATCTTGAGAAGCCACTTTAAGAATGGCTAATCAAAAGGTGGATCTAAGCTTAACATCAGTCTCTATTAGTTTATTTGTTCTTCAAGCTGCAAAGAAAATCCAGCAGGGAGAATAGTTATGACATGTAAATAAAATCCCACAGCTCGCAAATTCATAAATACATATGAAACTAGGAAAAGATTGGCCAAATCCCACATCTATTTGTTTACACATAGTTTTTGTGAAAACTGTGACATCTTTGATTTTGTCCATTAATATTCATCCTCTAATGAAATACACACATAAGCACACAAATAAGCACACACACACACACACACAAAATATCAGTAACTTCTTTTTGTTCAGACATTTGGTCCATTTAACTAAAAGGGTACATATTGGGAAATGGCCCCAGAGCAGAGGTGGGTTCCTACCGGTTCAGACTGATTCTACCGAGTAGGTAGTAGGTCGCTGGTGATATCACAGAGCCAGTTCTTTTCCGTGGACACCGCCATCTCTTTTTTTGAACTTTTTTGGGGTTTTTTCTTCTGCACATGCCCAGAAGCTGAGTTTCCAGCACTGCGCATGCATCACCATCTTGTTTTTGGCCTTTTTTTGGAGGGGGATTTCTACTGTGCATGTGTGCGTCCATGAGGCGCGTCCATGAGGCATGCCCATGAGGCATGGGAGGCAGCAAACCGGCAGCGAGGTAAGTTAGAACCCACCCCTGGTTCCTACTGGTTCTATCCGGTTATATAGAACCGGTAATAACTCCATGGTGATGTCACGGAGCCGGTTCCATCAGTGTCTCCGTGGGTGCCGCCATCTTGGATCTTGCTTCTGCTCATGCACAGAAACTAGTTTTTTATTGCTACATGCGCACACACAGCATGAATGAGGTATATCCATGAGGCGGGCCCACGAGGCGCGGGAGGCAGCAAGGTAAGTTAGAACCCACCTCTGCCCCAGAGCCAATGTTTGTAATTTAAGTGGGGTGAAAGAAGGGGTAAATTACCTGTGCTTCCCTCAAAACAAGACCAGGTCTTATATTACGTTTTGGTCCAAAAGACACATTAGGGCTTATTTTCCAGTTAGGTCTTATGATAGATAAAACATGCCCCTAGTGAAGGCATTCTAGGGACCTAGAATGTGCTAATCTTATGTGGTCTCTTGTGGTAGGCAGATTCAGTTAGAAATAAACAGCCGCACAAGTAACTTGGCCCAGAGGGGGAATCCCCTTATTTTGCTTCTAGTTTTGAGGTTCATCTCTTACTCATACTCCTTATAATAGTCTGTTTTCACTATACATTGTGTTACATAATTAAAAAAAATAAGAAGATGAAAGAATCAGTTCTGAAATCATGGCAAATGCCAGGTGCCCTCTGAATGGAGGGAAATTTTTCACCATCTAGAGATTTTCCTGTTACATAAGTTCTTTCTCATGCATATTTCAATAGTTTGTAAGAAAAAGTACCTGCAGGTAGGCTGTCTACATTCCTTTGAATTTGACCGGGCTGGAAAATATTGTACATATAATTAGCATCCGTTTTAATCCAAGGCATGCTTTCAGAGCTCATCCATCAAAATTGAGAAAAGTAAAGGTTAATTGGCTACCAACAATGTTCATTCTAAGTTTTAATTTCCAAGTATAGGAATAGACAACCTAGTTCACTCGAAATGTTCGGGTGACATTGTTTATAGCAGAAGTCGGCAACTCCTGGGCCACACCCCACTAGTGGGCCTTGAGCCAATTGGAATCCGGCTGCAGAAGTGGCAGGCAAGCATGCGCGCACATGCCCTCTTGCATGAGCTGTAACCGAGTGCATGTGCATGTGCCCTCCGCTCATTCAAATGGAACTATGACACATGCTTGCCTGCCACTTGCGTGGAACCATCTCTCCCCCCCCCCGCTGGTCTGCAAAGGTGGAAAGGTTGATGAACTCTGGTTTATAGTCATCAGCCATTAAGATCAATGAGGAAGGACTATGAGTTTGTAGTCCAGAATATCTGCAGGGTATCATTTTCCCAAGTCCTAAAAAGATCATCAAAATTTCATAATTCTCATTTATAATGAAAATGTTTTGCCAAGAAATAATTAAAAGACAAAAAATAAGGACAATTGCTTGACATGAGATAGCTTCTTATGAAATGAAATTCATTAGTATACCTAAAAATTAGTAGGACAATTGGCACACATAATATAATGTGGACACGGGCTAGTCTAAAATCAGTTGTTTTTTTAAAAGCCTTAATTTTGTTTTCTGTAAAAAGTATTTCTTAACAATTGATGGTTCTTTTAATGCCTATTAAAGAATGAATCGACAGTGCATTCTCTTCACACAGATAGCTTCTTTCATATGATGTCCCTAGCTTCATTAGTAGAAATGTTTTAAAGGATGGCGCTTGCCAAAAGTAATGCTAAAAGTGATCATTCTCATTGAAAATAGATTACATTTACCTTGAATGTGATTTTGCTCCACTAAGATTACTGCTAAAATCTAGAAAATGCAATTAGGTAGAACTTGCATGTACCCAATGGAAATGTCCTTTGCATAAAGGGCAAAGTGTGGGAATAATTTGGCTGAAATATAATTTTTAAGAAAAGCAACATATTCAGTGCCTTAGGTGAGGGGGTGTAATTCAATAATTACACAACTAGAATGAGTTATTTTGATTCTCTTAGTTAGCTCAGCAGTG
The DNA here is from genome assembly GCA_032467955.1 of Pseudoxenodon macrops. NCBI lineage: Eukaryota > Metazoa > Chordata > Lepidosauria > Squamata > Pseudoxenodontidae > Pseudoxenodon > Pseudoxenodon macrops. The sequence goes on from JANHFT010002536.1 coordinate 165,579, forward strand.
TTGCTTTATCTTGGACCCCTTCCACATGTTTGCCAGCTTGTCCCTACCCAATAATTGGTAGAAGTAATTTTGTAGCACAATGTGGCGCTCAGCAAGCCCCTCAACAAATGTAAAGATTTGGACTTATTGTGTAGATCCATAGGGAAGGGGCAGCGGTAGAAGCAGTATTAGGAAATGGAGAGAAGGTAGAATTTGTTAATGCCTGTTTTGTGTCTGTCCTCTTTCCAAAGGGAAATTAATCTCTAGTCAATCAGAGTTATACCACTGGGAAAAGGAGAGAAATGCTAGTTAGGATAGACATGGAGATATTAAGGAAAAAAAATTATGAAGTTAAACAAATTAAAGCTCCCCAGAGGAAAATGGGTTATTCCCCAAAATTTGAAGGAGCTACTGGAGATGATTACATTTGGTAGTCTCTGCTAATTGTTCCAAACCTCAGAAGATTGAAGGAGAGCAAATGTCAACCCCATCTTCAAAAAGGAGGAGGAGGAGGACCCAGGGAATTACACGGCCATTAGCTTGATATGGACAAGGACTTTGAATAGATAATAGGCAACATGTTTGTGAACATTTGAATAGACATACAATTAACAAAATAAAGCATAAAGTTGTCATGAACAACTCATGCTAAAATAACTAATTTCCTTTGATAAAATTACTGGTTTTTCAGATCAGGGTAATATCACAGACACAGTGTACCTGGACCTCAGAAAAAACGATTAATTGGTATTCTCCTTCATAAAATGGTAAATACGTTAGATGATGCCACTGTTGGATGGACTCATCTTTGGTTGAATGACTATGTGCTAATTGTGCTAATTAATAGTGCCCCTTCAGCTTTGAGGGAAGTATTGAGTGCAGTATCACAAAATTCTGTGTTGTCTCTTGTTCCACATTTTTATCAATTACTTATATGAAGGTATTCATAAAGTTTGCAGATGACACAAAATGAAGAACAGTAGCCAGTATTTGAAATGAAAGAGAGAAGTTTGAAAATTTCTAAACAGACTTGAATAGCGCACTAAACAAATGGGATGGAAGATAACAGGCAGAAATGTAAATTTCTTATCTGGCTATGAAAGATGTAAGGCACAAGTATTTCCTGGATGAGGAAGTTTTGGCTTAGCAGTAATATATGTAATAACCACAGGGGTCTGGGTGTCTCTGTTAAATTTGAGCCAGCAGTGTTATGCAGCTGGAAGAAATGCAAATACTATATTTGGTGCATTAACAGAAACACAGATCACTGCAAACAATTATTCTATTCAAGTCTGCCCTGGTCAGACTCCATTTGGAATACCCTTGTGTCTCAGACACAATCCTTCAAAAAGGACTATGACAAATTGGAGTAAGCTTAAAAGAGGGATAGTAGGATGGTGAAGCAAGTCTTTTGAGAAACAGTAAAAGGAACTGAGACATTAGTGGGTTGCTACTGGTTCTCCCCTAATCTAAGAAGCGGTAGCAGTGGCAGTGGGAGGCTCCGCCCCCCCGTCCCACCATCATCACGATGATCTGCGCATGCGCAAAAGTGCTGTGTGTGCTCATAACACGAATCGGTAGCAGAGGTAACTAAAACCCACCCCTAACCTGAGGATATTTAGCCCACAGAAAGGAAGACTAAGAAAATATATGATAGCTGCCTTTAGGTATTTGAAGGGTTTTCACATAAAAGAGAAAGTGGAATTTGTCTCTATTTAACTTGATGATAAGACAGAACAAATGGTTAAAATCATAAAGAAATAGGTTCAGGTTAGAAATCAGAATAAACTATTCAAGCTGTCAGTTAGTGGCACACACCGTCACATGATATTCTGAGTTCTCTGTTCTCTGTCAATGGTCTTCTGACAGAAACTGAATGGTCATCTGTCATAGATTCTTTAGTAGATCCTGTGCTGAGTAGAGAGTTTTGCTAAATGACCTTTAAGATTTATCCCACCCTGATGTAAAATGAATAAGAAAAGTGTTATTTAAAATATAGGTTATCACCATCAATAAAATTGGTACTAGGGTTTTGTTTTAGATTAAAAATAACAATTGTTGAGTAGAGGAGGCAACAACTAGAAGGGGGAGTGGATTGAAGAAAGGAAGTAGGAAAGGGAGAGGAGAAGAGAAGGAAGGTAGATAGTAGAGAGATGTAGAGGAGGGAGAGAAGGAAGGTGGAAGAGGAAAAGGTAAAAGGAAGGGAGAAAGAGGGAGAAGGGAAGTAGAAAGGGGGAGAAAGAAAGAGGAAGAGAAGTAGGAAAGTGTTGGAATGTTATTGCAAAATTAGAGGATATAGAAGATAAGAGAAAATAACAAAAAAAGATATAAGTATGACATTTGATGGTTAAATGAATAAAGAAATTATGATGATACTATGTTAAAATTATATAAATGTAAAGGTAGAAAATGTGTATTCTGACAACTGATGTTGCAAGCTGTATTTGGGGAGTTGGGGGATAAAAACAAAATAAAACATGATTGGGGGAAAAGAAAAATGTGTTGAAATAATGCATGTATAGGCATGTATATGTGGTGTTCTTCCACATTCCACATTCACAAATGGAACTGGTACCCTGGCAACTAGAACACAAAGTAACATAGAACTCAGAGGCATTTATCAGGGTGCTATTAAGGTCTAGAAGAAAGAAGAAAGAATCATAGGACAGGAAGAGTCAAAAAGGCACATTCCTGTGTCTGCATATAATACCTGATTCATTACTGTGCAGCAAGTTCCCAATCTGGTCACCCTTCTCATGTGTGCATTTCAATTCCCAGTATTCCCTACCTAGCATGCTTTTGCTGAGTATTCTGGGACTTGAAAGTCTAAACAAAAGGAAATTGTTTGGGTAGGAGCTGCTCTTTTAATATTTCTTCCAATGATTCTCTACTAAACTTCAAACAGCTTTTTGTAATTTCCCAGTATAAACAAAACAAAAATAAACAAAGCGGGAAAAGAATTGTAACTACATGCCTGTATAGAGGATTAGACCCACATATTTAATTCAAATTGAGGAAATCCATTTCTTTTCTAATGACTCCATAATTTTTCTATGTTTCATTGACTTTGTGAAACAATTTATATGATGATACATATTAAAGCAGGGGTCCTCAAACTATGGTCCGCAGGCTGGATACAGCCTGCCGATGTAATGTATCTGGCCCGCACAGTGGTGTGATTCAACTCTGCCCCTCACCCCGCACCTCGCCCATCTCCTCCCAACCACTCCTCACATGGCTGGGTTTCCCCAGCTGATGGAAGCCTGGGGAGGAGGTGCCTTGTCTGCTGCAGCTGCCAGCAGGTAGGAAGGAATATGGCCAGCACAGCCTTGTTGTCCCTGGCCACCCCCCACCTGCTGGAATTTCTCTGTTTAGTATTATTTTTTTATCCAAAGTTCATGATGTTTAATTGATTAATGAGAAACTGCCAATTTAAATTGTTGAATCCTTTTTGCATGTCCACAAATATCAGCACTACTTGTTTCTTGGGATGGGCTTCATAATATTTCGGGACATTCATTATCATTCTTGTGTTATTTCTCAATTGCAGAGTTAAGATTTCTTTCCCTTTGTAACTCAGAACTTGCTACAAGTTCTGTAGCAAGACCACATATGGATTAGAGAAGGAGATGAATGGAAGACTGCTTTCAACTGCCCACTTGACAGTTTCCAATTCAAGATCATGCCATTCAGCCTGCAAGGGGCCCTCACAGTCTTCATGCAGCTGATAAATGAGCTGCTACATGAGCACTTATACAGGGGAGTCCTAGTTTACCTAGATAACATTCTCATATTCAGTGAGACTTTAGAGGAGCAAGTAAAGCTAGTGCGACAAGTGCTGAAATATCTCCTAGCCGCAAAGATTTATGCAAAGCTGTCAAAATGTGAATTCCATAAAACTTCCATAGATTATGTGGGCTACCAAATGTCAAGCAGAGGCCTGGAAATGGACCCAGGGAACATGAAAGCTGTGCTAGACTGGCAGCCCTATACACCAGCAAACAACTGGGGTTCCAAAGTTTCCTGGGGTTTACGAATTTCTATAGGCAATTCATTCCAGTATTTGCAGAAATCACATTGCCCTTAACAGAGCTGCTGAAAACAGGACCCCTTCCCATGAAACCACAGCCAAATCAACCACTCGCCTGGTCAATGGACTGCCAAAAGGCTTTCAAAAAATTAAAATGGCTCTTTGCTGAAGAGCCAAGCCTTCAACACCCTGACCCAGAGCAATAATTCATTGTCCAAGCTGATACTAGTGGTGTGGTGTTGGCAGCTATGCTCCTACGGAGGAATCAACAGGGCCAGCTTCAGCCCTGCATATATGTGTCCAAGAAGCTCACTGAAACTGAGAGGAGGTGGGCAATTTAGGAGAAGGAAGCCTATGCAGTCTGCTGGGCTCTCCTCTCCTGGAGACATTTTTGAGGTTTGGACTGATCACAAAAATCTCAAAGCCCCATAAACTCCCAAAAAACTCACTCCCAAACAAATCAGCTGGGCACAATACTTTAGGTGATTTAACTTTGAACTAAAATACATCCCAAGGGGGAAGAACCTACTACCTGATGTATTATCAAGAAAACCACAATTCAGTAGCCAGAGGGAGGAAGTTGTCCATGGCATCATCCCCTCCTCAAAGCCAGAAGCACAAGTTACCACTAGAGGCCAACCCAGGTGCCAACCCGACCCCATGCAGGACAAAACGACAGCCACATTGAAAGCAGCACTCCCAGGTGACCAATGGCTCACAAATAATGGAGAGGCCTATACTATAAGAGATGGACTAGCTTGGAAGAAGTCCAAACCAGAGGTGGGTTGTTACCAGTTTGGACCAGTTCTATAAAACTGTTAGCGGAAATTTGCCCTTGCTTGCTGAACCAGCAGTGATTGCTGGTTGGCCACACCCTTGAACCAGTCCTCCAGCAGGAAATCATTACTCTGGGTTGAAATTGCCTAAAAAATAACCCCCTGCGCATGTACAAAGCCTACTTTTACATGGACGCGACAGGGGCATGCATGCCAGCAAAGCAAAATGTGCACTTCTGGCATGACCTGAAGTGGAACCCACCCCTGGTCCAAACTCTGTGCCTACCAGCCTGTGGCTGTAAGTCTTACAGTATAGCCATGGCTCATGACTGGCAGGGCATTTTGGCTTCCTAAAAACTCTGCATCTAACCAAAAGACAATTTTGGTGGCCAAAGATGAAAGCCAACATGGAAGATTATGTAAAAAGCTGTGTCATTTGCACCACCATGAAATGAAATCAGGGAAGCTTCCAGGGCTCCTCCAACAAGTGGCCAATTCCAGCTGATCTGGGAGGAAATAGCAATGGACTTTATATTCAAGCTCCCATAGAGTGGAGAAAACACTGTGATTTGGACAGTGATTGACTTGTTTTCCAAGCAAACCCATTTCACTGCCTGTTCAGGATTACCCTCAACTAAGAAACTGGCAAAGATGTTTATTAAGCAGATTTACTGACTGCATGGAGTACTCTGCCGGGTGATTTCAGACCAGATCAATTAACTGCCAAGTTCTGGAGGGAGTTCCTGAAGTCAGTCGGATCCACCCAAGAGCTTAGCTTGGCTTTCCATCCAAGTATGAAGAGAGCTGTGGAATGAGCGAATGTAATGGTGGAATAATATATAAGATGCTATGTGGATTACCAGCAGGAGAACTGGGCATACCTGCTACCCTTTGCAGAAGTCACTTGCAGCAACGCTGTACATAGCAGCACCTTCCTGGTCATCAGCAGTATGGGTTTTGTCCCCATGCTAGAGATACCCAGTGAGCTGCCTTCCTCCATGACTTTAACCAAGTGGATGGAATCATTAAGGAAGGGGTGGGAAAACACCCAAAAAGCACTATCAGAAGCCGCCAAGCCATATAAAAAGCACGTGGATAAACACTGAACTCACCAGCTCCCCCTCCATGTGGGAAATCGGGTTTTTCTGTCAACCAATATATAAAGTTGAAGTTGCCCAGTAAAAGACCTTTCCTAATAGTGAAATTAATTAACCAGTAACAGTTCAGCTTAACCTACAACACATACTAGGGAAAGTGCAACATGTATTTCACAGCAGTTTACTAAAACCAGCAGTAGGGTTTAAGGCCATACAACCAACCAGCAACGAAGCCCATAGTGGTGCAAGGGGAGACTCATTATGAGATTAAGAGAATACTAGACTCAGAAGAAAGAAAGAGTCAGAAGAAAACAGAATATTTAATGGTGTATGGGCAGAATAATTGGCTTTCACTGCTGATGAGACTGGTTTACCAGTATATTTAATATATGGTGAGAAATTGGCAAACAACAAAGGCAAACAACAAAAAGTGGAACGTTGCAAGACATTTCCAGAATGAACATTTAACGTTTGCTGAAAAATACCCAGATGGAGATGAGAGGAAAAAAACCATTTTGGAACTAATGCGGAAGTTTGATCTGAGCAAAAATCATTTCAAGAACTGGATGAAGTCTGCAAATTCAACTACATATGCTAGTTTTGTGGACACTGAGGAAGTAGTCAGGCACAGGAAGCCATTCACAGGTGAAGAATAAATAAAAGAATCATTCATTAAGATTTCAGAACATCTATTCTCGGACTTCAAAAACAAGCATGAAATTGTGCAGAAAATCAGAGCCTCTCTCGGTGAAGACTGTCAAAGACAGAACCATAAAAATGGCATAGGCAGTTGACGTATTCCTGGAGGGAGCTCATTCCAGAGGGTAGGGGCCCCCACAGAGAAGGCTCTTGCCCTGGGGG